>MOOC01000139.1:0-166049 GCA_023376865.1 Colletotrichum filicis | reverse complement strand
TTTTATAAATATTTAATAAAGTCTAACTATATTAATAAATTTTTTTAAACTAATTAAAAAGTTAAATAGTAATACTTATATAAGAATAATGCCCGTATATTAATTTATAATACTTATATATTAATTCCTAAGCTAATATAGACGTTAAGATTTAATATATTTATTAATATCCCTATTATAGGGTAGTTAGTTCGAACCGTAAGTTAATAAAGAGATTAATTAAATTATATAAATTTCTATATAAGTATAAAAAAGAGGTTCTAACTATAAGTTAGGCTAGTTATAATAATCGTAAATAGGGCCCCTAATTAACCCCTATATAATTAGCTATATACTATAGTTAAATTAGATTTCTAATTTAATACTAACTTTCTCTTTTTTTTATCGATTTACTTATTATAATTAGAAGTATAATTCGACCTCGGGCCCTTTTATTAAGTTATTTCCTTTTCTTCCTTTTCTCTACTCTTTTTATATAACCTATCCCTCTATTTATATATTAACTTTTTTATTACTTATAAATTACTTTAACCTCTTATTAAGTACTACTTTTATAAAAGTATTAGCGAGGTTATTATTATTATTAATTTAATAAATCTCGAGGATTTTGCGCTTTTTATATAATTACTTAAGGGCTATAATATCAATTATAAGCCTTTTTTCCTTTATTATTCTTAATTTAATAAAATATTCGTATAATAAATAAAAATTAATATAAATAACTATTAAAATTAATAAAAAGTTAAGTTAATTAATAATCCTCCTTAACGTTATTAAAATTATATAAGCGAGATTAATACTATTAACTATACTATAAATTTTTAATACTAATATACTTCTCGTTATTTACTTATTTTTAGTTAACGAGTAGTAGATTATATTACTATATATAATAAATTCGCTCTTACTTATACTCTTATTAACTAGGATAATAATATACTTTAATTATAAAATAAAGTCGTTATTATTTATAAATAACTTATTAATAAAGATATAAAGTTTATTAATAACGAGGTTAGTTAGGTAATAAACGAGGCCTTAATTAAGATTTATTTATTATTACTTAAGCTACTTATTAAGTACCTCGATATTTTATTTATTTAACTCTATAACTTACGCTATTTTAGTATAATTAAAAATTACCTTAGGCTAGTATATATTCGTAATATATACCCTTTATATAAGCTTAGCTTTATATTACTTTTTAATATTAATTACGTTTAGGTTAACAAAAGTAATTTTCTTACCCTACCCTTTTTATTAAAAAATAATAATTTCCCTTTTAATTATAAAAATCTTATTATTAAATACTAATAGGTTATTTATTATAAGGACCTCTTTTAGCTTAGTTATAAAGCCCGCTTTTTAAAGCTCCTTATCTTCTTTTTTTATAAAATTAATATTAAATAGGCCTAATATATCGTCGGTCTATATTCTAATAATCCTAAATTAGTTATTTTTATACTTAGAAATTAGTAAGTACGGGTTATATATAAATATAATTATTAATAATTAATTAATATAAAAATCGTAGTATATAGCTTATTAATAAGTGCCCAATTCTGCGAGCCTATATAGTAATTTAAGTACTTTAATAATCGTACTTTTTAAGTACTTACTAATTATTTCTTTTAGTAAGTAAGCTAGGATTTTCTTTATAAGCCCTATAGCTAATTAAGTATAGGCCTAAGTAATATTATAGTTCTAAATCTCGTATCCTTTTTTTTATAATAATACTATTAATACTATTATTAATTATTAGTTATAGCGCTATATTATAAGTAATTAGGTAAGTAGCGTCGCTTTTTTAATATTACTATACCCCTAAATTATATACTTAGATTTCTTATATAATTAGAGTATTCCTTTTTCTTTAATTTTACGTACTATTCGCAATTTAAATATGCGGAGATTTTTATATTTCTTAGGGTTATAGAAGATAAATTAATAGACCCCTCGATTATATAAAGTATTTATTTTAATAAGATCTAATCCCTTATATAACTTTTTAATAATTATAATAATACCTTTTTTATATAGTTTAACTATTAGCTTAAAATCGGCTTTTTTTTTTACTATATAATAAGTATTAAATACCTCGTTATTAATAATAAATTATTATATTAGGGCTTACTGTCGTAATCTTTTATAACGTCTTATTAATAGTATTAGTACCCTTTTAGTAATTTCCTTTTCCTTATTATCTATTAGTACTATTACGACGATTTTATTAAGGATGATTTTTTATACCTCTATTACGGGTTATATTATTTCCCCTAGCTCTTTTTCTTTTTATAAATTAAAAATTATTTTAATAAGATCTATATAATATAGTTTAATTATTATAATTAATATTTTAAATAATTAGTTATAATCTCTCGTAATTATATAAAACCGCTCGTTAATAAAAATTAATTTATATAGCTTAGCCTATTACTAAGTAATTTCGCACTATACTTATATATTTAAATTTAGGAGTATATTTAAATTAGCCCTTATATCGGGCTTATTATATATAATAATTACCTCGTTAACTTATTTTTTTATACTTACTTTATACAGTACTTATATTATTTTTTTAACTACTTAGGCTCGTTAGCTTATATTTAATAATAATAACAAGGCTAAAGTCGTTTTTAAATATATTCTAAATACTAATAGTATTAATATAAGCTTATTAAGCCCTATAGTATTATTATAATACTTAAGTACCGTTTAGAAATATTCGTTATTAATAAAATTAGGATTTTCCTCTTTAATAATTCTAAACGCCCTTTTTAACTACTAGTATACCCTTTTTACTTTTCTAATACTATAGTACGCTTTTATAAACACGACTTTTAACTATATATTATAAGCTATCGTATTTTCCCTAAATTTTATTAACTTAAAACTCGTATTAGTATTAGTTCTAATACTATCTAGCGGTCCTTAATATATATTAATTTAATATTTTTATAAAGCTACTTATACTATTTTTATTTATAAATCCTATAAGAATTACCTTATTTAAAATAATATAGCCTTGTTAATTATATATAAGACCGGTTAACTATTTAAATAAAAAATATTAATAACGATTTCTTAATTAAAGTTAAGCTTATTACGTAATTTAAATTTAAATTTACGTAGGCTCTATATATTTATTTAATATTAATAGTATACTTTTATTAACTACTCTAGTACCCCTATTTTAATATTATTATTATTTAATTACTTTAAGAGGCTATATAGCTTCGTAACCGATAAGTAACCGAATCTTTAATATAGTTATCTAAGCTCATTTTTTATTAAATAAGTAATTAATTTTATATTATTAATAAGCCTTATAAATATATACCCCTATTATTATTTAACTATTTTAAAATACTTACTATTAGAGATTCTATTCCTCGTATTATTAAATATAATACTTAGTTAATTTATATTTTTTAAATATAAAAGAAATGGGGTATTAATAAGTAAAATATAAAAAGTTATTATTCTAAAGTGCGTCTCTACTTTTACTATACCTAGGGTAACAATTTCTTTACCTAGGCCGAAGCTAATTCTCGTAATACTTATTATTAATATATTAAGTATTATTAATACGATTTTTTATAGCGCTTAGAATTACCCCTTTCCTCTTATTAACTATTATAATACCTTAGTATTTAAAATAATCTTATAGAAATTATCTAGGCCGTACCTTTTACTTATATAAAATACTTATATAAGCTTAGTATTTAAATAATTTAAATAATATAAAAAAGGCCCCTCTAGTTACCCTTAGAATTACTTAGTATTATATTTCTTTTTTTTAAATATTAAGAGAGGTAGTATTTTCTCCTTAAGTATTAAAAAAATAAAATTCTATGCTATTAAATTCGTCCTTTTATCTACTTCTATATTTATTATTTAAAAGACTTTCCCTTATTATTTATAAATAAAAGCTTATTTATTTAGAGCTTTTATTACTTTTTATTTATTTAGCTTCGTATATTTTTTAAATATTAATAAGGTAAAAAAAGAGTAGTTAATATTATTAATTTCGTTATAATCTAATTCGTTAGTATAAGGGGCGAGATTTTCTTTATTTTCTAAATTTCTTATAAGAAGTAAATACTCTAGGCCGCTATTATAGCTACTATTACTAAGTTCTATACCCCTAAATTTACTCTTATATATAATAAAAAATTAGCTAAACTAATAAGGGCTAGTTTTACTATTTACTACCCTTAACTTTTTATACTACTTATATAATTTAATACGCTCTTTTTTAAAATAATTATTTAATTAATATTTATTTTTTTTATAAATAAAGTATTACTTCTTTTATTACCTTATTTATAAGTTAAATCTCTACTTATTTAATAAATTTAGGCCCTCTTATTAATAATTACTATACCTAGTCTCTTTTCTTTTTTTATTATATATTTAGTCGACCTAATATTATTAATAAGGGCCGTCGTATACTTATAAATATATTTAGTATAATATTCTTACCTTAATATTAAAACTTAATCTTAGCCTCGAATAGAGTATTTTATAGTTTTTAAGTACTTAGTATAAAGTTATTTTTACTTTTAATACGTACTAAACTATAATATAAAAATATCTAACTTTCCGCTTATTAATCCCCTTATTTAGCTAATTTTTTACTAACTTATTAATTCGATTAATAAGCTCTTTAAAAATTTCTACTTATAATTTACCTTCTATTATCCTAATTATAAATATAAAAGAAATTACTTATAACTTAGATAAGAGCTCTAAATTCCTATTATAAGTCTCGAAATAGTTTCGGATTATATTAATAATATTAAAAAAGTCGTTCTAATTAAAATTACGTACCGCTTTATAATAATAATTAGAGGCTTTGCCTATAAGTATAATATTAATTATTAAATAGTACTAGTATTCTCTAATTTCGACTTTTTTATAATAATTATAAAATATTATTAGGGTTTTTTATAAGACCTCGTACTTCTCCCTAGAGTATAATTTCTCTTTTAAAAAGATCTTTTTAAAATTTATAAATTACCTCGTATTTATTACTATATTTTTAGTATTTATATGCGATCTTTACGTTACTATATATTATTAATAACCTTGGGTTATCTATCTCTTTTTTTATTAACTAATTAGTACCGAATTTTATATTAATAATAGTAACGAGCTATAGATCGAAATAAGTAGAATTATTAATTATTATATATTTAGTACTATATTTTACCTTTATATATCCTTTTATAATAATAAATTACCGTTAGTAATTATAAAAAGGAAATCTAAGTTGTTTACCCTTTTTTTAAACTTATTAAAGCAATTATACGCTTTATTAACCTACGCTTAGTTCTATAATACGAATTCCTCCTTTATAATCGTCGTTACTAAAATTTTATATAATTCTTATAATTATAATTACGCTAATAATACCCCTCGCTTATAAAAAAATCTATTAACTACTTTTATAATTCCTAAGCTTACGTTTATAAACTATTTATCTAGTTAATAACTAAGGTCGTTTACGATTTTATAAAATAAGAGTTACTCCTATAGCCCCTTTTTCTTATAAACCGTAGTTAAATAGATTAATACTACGTTAATTTACTTATTATTAAGCTAATTTATAATCTTATATATTTACGTCCTTTAATAATTTAAATTAATATTTACTTATTATTAAACTAATTTACAATCTTATATATTTACGTCCTTTAATAATTTAAATTAATATTTACTTATTTATAAGAAATTAGGATTCTATTTAAAATCGGGTTTCTTTTTTTTTTCCCTTACTCTAACTTATTAAAAGTTATACTCTAGCTTATACTTATATTAATAATTACTAACGTATTTAATCTTAATAAGGATATATTTAATCTGCGCACTAGCTATAATAAATTTATACTTTTACTACTTAATAAATTTATTAAAGTTTAAGTAATTCCTACTTTTTCTTATTACCTTATTACTACTCTCATTTTTATTATTTTTAATAATTACTATTACTTTTTTAAATTACTAACTATTATACTTACTAAGATCCTTTTTTTTATTTAATATAAAAGGGTAGGTTTTAGTAATTCCTTTTTTAATAATAATAGTAGATATTTATATTACTATAAGAAAATATAATAATTAGTCTCGAGATCTTTATTAGTTACTAATTTCTATTATTTCGTACCTTTTTAACTTCCTAAGCCTCGTACTCTCTATAACCTCTAAATTACTTCCTTTTTTAACTTACCTCTTTTAGAGTAATATTCTAAAAAAATAGTTAAAAATAAACGCCGGCCGGTTTATAAAAGAGCTAAATAGGCTATTAAGAACTAAATAAGTAGTTAAGTATAATTAGTAAAATTAAGCCCTCTTTCTTATAAAATCGAGGATTTAAAAAACTTATTAAAAATACCTATTACTTTATTACTTATATTAAATAAGGTTAATTACTTTAAAAACTTTTTTTTTAACTACTTCTTAATACCCTATTTTATATTTCTTAAGTAGTCTTTTTTATAGCTTAATTATTATTAAGTAATTATTATTTACTAATAATTCTTTTTATTACTTAGTTAATTTTTTAAAATTAGTAATTTTATACTAAGAACTAGTATAAAAAAGAAGCTCCTTAATAACCCTTTAAAAGATTCTTTTTTTTCCTCTTTAAATCCTCGTTTTCTTAGCCTTTTTTTAAGTTAATTATAACTTTAATAAAAGGTCGTAAAACTACTTTAAAGTAGCTACTTTTTTCCTAAGTTAATTTTTAAAATCCGTAATACTCTTAGTATAATACTATTAAAGCCTCTAGATTCCCTCCTCTTTTATAAAACCGTCCTTTATATTATATTCTAAAATAATACCTAGGGAGTAATTAAGGGAGCTATAAAAAAGTTATTTAAATTATAGGCTTAAAGTCGTATTTATAAAATCCTCGTAGTAATAGACCTTTTTATATATTATAAATCTCTTAACTTTATAATTCTTATATAGGTTTTTATTATACTAACTAAGAATGCTTATATTTAAAAATCTTTTTTTTAAATTACGTAGTACTTTTTTATATTATATTATTAAGCTTATTTATTATACTAATTAATTATATAAGTAGTTATTATGTAAGTATTTCTTTTTACTAATTTAACTAGTTAATTTTTAATTATAAGCCGGCCGTAGGAAAGTTATTTAATAAAAAAACTATTTAAAATAATAATAAAAGACTAGTTATTTAAGTAGTTTTATTAATTAACGTAGTTTAATATAATAAATATCGACTTCTTATAAGTAATAAAGGGCTATAATTACTTAATTCCGTATAGTATTTAAAAATCGCCTCTTTTTTTATCTACTTCTATAAAGGTAATTAGTACGAATTTCTTATCCTATATAGTATTAAGAAGTCGTCTCTTTTATATAGTAAAATACCTTACTAATCTATAATAGTAAAATTTAATTATTAATTAGTATTAGTATCCTTATTATAAAATAGTTAATTCGAACCGTAAGTTAATAAAGAAATTAATTAAACTATATAAATTTCTACGTAGGTATAAAAAAGAGGTTCTAACTATAAGTTAGGCTAGCTACGATAATTATAAATAGGGCCCCTAATTAGCCCCTGCGTAGTTAGCTATATACCGCGGTTAAATTAGACTTCTAATCCGACAATATTAATATTAATTTAAAAATTATATTTTATAAAACTAAAAATCTTTTTAATATAAGCTATATTATAAATATAAAAGAATATATAAAGGGTCTCTTAATTCTTAATAAAAGGAGTATATAATATAAGATATAGTTATTTATATAAACTAATACCAAGAGGTTTTATATATATTAAAATAAATAAAGCTCGCTTTTTAAATAAATAATAAAAAGTTAAGAGTTATTTTAATTAGTAATTAAGTATAGAGCGTATTATACTTAGTTTTTTTAATATATAATATATAATACGGCTCTAGTAAATTACTATATTAAGAGAATAATTTTTTTTATAATTAATACTTAAAAAAACCTATAAAATATTCTTATTTATAATTTAATAAAATATTATAAATATTAATTTATACTTTATATTAATATTATAAAAGAAATATTTTAAATTATTTAAATAAGTAATAAGAATAAAGTTAAAAAAGAAATAAATATAAAAATATTTTAAGAGCTTTTTTTTTACTAGCTCATTTCTTATTCTTATTTTCGTTAATTAAGCGCTATTTTTACTTTTATTACCCTATTTAAGCAATCTTATTTTATAATAAATTCTTACTTTTTACGGGCCTAGTTTACTAAAAACTTGCGCTCTTTACGTTTTTATTTAAGCTTAAACTCCTATTCTTTTTATTCTTTATCCTCTTAAATCTTATTAATCCTTAATTATTATTCTTTAAATATAAAATAATTTACGTTTATTTACGTTTATAATTAGGTAGTTTATTTTTATAAACTATTATAAAGTACTAGGGAACTCGGGGGGTTTCGATTTTTATTTAATAAAAAAGGTACTTTAAAAAATAAAATACTTATTCTGCGTTAAGACCGAGTATTATTAAGATTATTATAATTATTAAAACTAAAACTACTAAAGTTCTTACTTTAAGAACTACTTTATTAATTAATAATTAAATCCTTACGAATTCTTTATTAAATATATAATAATTCTCTAGTATTAGTTTATAAACTCTTAGCCCGATTTTTTACTTTTTTTTTTAGTTTAATAGTTAATAAGTATTTATTAAAGCGCATTTTAAATATACTCTAACGTTATATTAAATACTAAAGACGGCTTATAATACTAATATTTTAATATAAAGTTATAATATACTTATAATACGTTATAAAATCCCATAATATTAAATTCTAATCTTAGTTACGAGTATTATTAAAGTTAGTTAATACTTATAATAGTTAATTATTAATACGTACTTATTAATTATAATAAGTAGAGGGAGATACTAACTAATCTAAATATATAAAACTAAGTAAAGGATCTTAACTATGTTTATATTATTAGGTATTAGAAACTAGTTTTCTAATAAAACCTTAATTATTTTATTATAAAACCCGGTTATAATATACGGTTCTCGTTTATACTTTACTTAGTTAGTATATTATAAAAAGTTTTTTATAAAGTAATAAGTTATTATTAATTAGGCGAGGTATTAACGAGAAATATTTTAAAAACATTTTAGAAACGCTTTCCCTTTTTAAAATATTTCTAAAATATTTCTATTATAAGCTATATATAGTAAGATATAATACTTATAATAAATTATATTATATAGCTCGTTATAATTAGGCGCCGTTTAATATTTTAAGAGAAATATTAATATATTATAGGTAGAGTCTGTACTATGAGAATAATTTTTACTTAGGAGTTCTTTAATACCTCTTTTAAAATATACGTAATATAAGCGTATATAGTTTTAAACCTATATAAGCTATATTTATTAAAGGTTAAACTTTTTAATAAGGTATTTACCTAAGCCCTTAATTACTATATCTACTTAATTTAAAGTAATTTTAAAAAGGCTAGTTTTATAAATATATTTCTATTAGACCTAAACTTAATACTTTCGCTCTAAGATATTAAACATAGCTCGAAATATATAGTAGTATATATTTATAGTTTTAATATTTATATAGACCTATATAAGAGGCAGAGCTTTATAAGTAATATATTAATAATTTTAAAATAAAGGTTAAGAAATATTTTAAAAATATTTTTAGAGTTATAATATACCTTTTTCGCTATTCTAACTATACTAGCCCTAGATAATTTCTCACTAACCTATACCCTTTATATATTTATAGTTTATATTAACTATAAATAACTTTATATCGTTAAACTTTTATTATTCCGCTTACTCTTAAAAAAAATAAATAACTATATAATTAGTATTAGATTAGTATATATACTAGATATACTATATACTTATTATAATATTAAAATAGCTATTTTTTTATATTTATAAAAAAACTTATATATATTCGCTTATTTACTTCTCTTTATTACTATAATATAAGAGCTAAGGTCTAACTTTCCCTAGGAAATAGAAGAATCTATTATTTATAAATAATATATTATAAAAAGTCTATTTTTGTAAAGCTTTAATAAATATTTATAATTATTCGCCCCTTATTCTTAACTAGGAATTCTTAGAGTTAAGGAGATTAAAAAAAGGCGTTTAGACTCGTACTTAGTTTATTAATTCTTTAGAGAACTTAAAAGATATTTTAAATAATAGCTTTTAGAGTTTTATTTAGTAGTAATAGAGGATAGTTATATTTATTATAAAACGTTAAAATAATAAATAGTATTATTTTAATATCTTTTAAAATAAAGTATTAATATTTAACAAAATACTTTACTACTTTAAATTTAGGTAGTAGTTTAAAATAAGTTTTATTTAATTAATAATAACTTAGCCTTATCCCTTAATAAAATATTTAATAAGCTTATTATAAGTAGGACGTTTTTAATAATTTAATATAAATATATAGTATTCTTAACCCCTTTCTTTTATAAATTACGCATCCGTTTTGTTTATAACTATTTTAATATATTATATATAATATTTCTAATCCGATAAAATTAGATAAAAGTAGTAATTTATAAGTTTTTATAAAGGATATAAATTTCGGTATACTAAGATCTATTACTAAAGACTAATAAGCTTTTATTAAGTCTTTTATAAGTTATTTATATTATCTTATTAAGTAATCTTATATATATACTATATTATGTTTTCTTTAGTTTAAAGAAGTATATTATATTCTATTCTTAATATATAATACCTTTCTTAAATCTAGCGTATATAGTATAAATAGTACTTTATTTAAAAAGAAAATAATTAAAAATATTCTCGAAACGTTTTTAAAACGTTTCTAAAATGTTTTTTAAATAACCGGACTTACTTAATAATCTTTTTTATAATATTAAATGTCTTAACTCTGTCTCGTAATATATTATATTTCTTAACGAGGTCCTTTAAAATAATTATATAATAAAAGTCGTTATAAGGTGTATATAAATAGGCTTTATTACCTTAGTAAGTATAATAGTATTATATTATAAGTATATCTCCTAAAATAATACTAGTTATTAGAAAACTAATAATACCTCGTCAGGTATTATATTAAATTTACTATTCTTTAATAATTCCTAATATTAAGAAATAGAAAGTTAAATATACTATATCCTATAGCCGCTCGATTTCTTTTATAAATAAAGCTTTAGTTAAGATAATAAGCGCAACTTTATTATTAATAATTAGAAGAAACTTAAGTATACCGGCCGTATATTAAAACTATTATACTATAATAATACCTCGGTTATTTTAAGTTTTAGTACGGATATTTAAGTTATTAAAAATAATAATATAATTATTAGAATTATTATCTATAACCTAAGTATAATATTAATATTTAGTATAGAGGTTTAATTTATATAATACTTACTTATTTAATCAACTCTTTATAAATAAGAGCTTAATATTTATAAAAATTAGGATATAAAATAAATACGCTATTATAATCTAAATTTTTTTAAATATTTTATAATAAATTTAATTCGCTTTACTAAAGTAAGAGTATTAAAATAATATTATTATTATATATAATAAATAAGTTTTGCGGGAATAATTCTATAGAGTTAGTTATAATAAGCGAATTTTAATATAATTAAGAAGAAATATAATTAAGAAATATTTCTAAAATAATTTAATAAAGCGTAAAGTAATATATTCCTTTATTATATAAAACTCGTAATATTTAAACTAGCGGTAAAGCGATTATATAGTAAAATATTTCTAGCCTTTAATTAGTTAAAAATTTACCTAGGGATCCACTAATAACTAAGTACTTACTATTATGTACGGGACTCTTACCTCAACTAGGGGGGGCCATTATTAGTTTATCGAATCACTCGTATGAGTCTTTTGGGTACATTAAGACACATGTGGTCCCGGACAACTTATTATTGTGGGCTATCCCACTTACATATGAGTCGACGTGGTCCCATATGTGGCGGAGTTGATCTCCACAAGAGTAACGAAATTAACACCAACTTGCTTCTGAGGAACCAGATGGTTTTACGTTAAATCTCGTTCTGAGATAATCGCTTTCAATGGTAAAAAGGCAAATTAAGTGTTCAAAAAGGCACATCCCCAGCTGCGCTTATGTGCGGACGCAAAACCTCAATTCATCAAGCAAATCAACTCAACCCACGCCAAGCCACGAAGCCTGATGATTTGCTGAATGACTGCGTCTATCAAAGGGGCCCGAATATTTGGTCCTGTCATGTATGCTCTGCTGATCGGCGCGGAGTATGGTAGGAGAGTGGGAGTCGGGGCACAGTACCAGCCCCCAGGGTACCCCGAGTCCTTGAACCTGGGGGAGACGATCCTTATTTCCCCGCGAGAACCCTTACCCAGCGCCCTCCCCGGATGATATTAAAGTCGTCGCATTGCATCTCCACCACTTGACCCAGCTACTCATTCGCATGACATCCTACCATAGAGCGTTAGGTACACTGCAAAAGAGATGACAACTGCCAAGACTCAGAATACGAGATTACAGGGAAGAAATGCCGGTCAAGGATCGCGATTCTCCAGAGTCCAGGCTGTGGCGGGCGGGTCAGATGCAATTGATATTAATACCCCATTGAGTAAGGATCCCGTTCGCCAAGAGGTGTGAGTCTAGACGACGAAGCTTGTCGCTCTGATGAGTGATCACCCTTGCAGTGATGACCTCAATTGATGTACATTCGGCTTCAAATCACAATGCCAACTTGGAAAGTTACTTTCAGATGCATCTTCTTTATTGTCCTATCAACTATATATGCCCAAAATGACACCTACAAATCTCAAAAATGGGAGAGCCAAGGTCCAAAACCCAAGGCAGCGAAGTCTTATAAACATCCTCATTCCATCGTAAAAAACAGCGCTCCCCCGCTCATCTCTGATGAGGGAATCCCAACTCCTTCATGTACAAAGGTGAGCGAGCTGCGAAACGCTCTTGGCCGTCGGAAAGGGCGGAACGTCTTCTCGCCCCCCGCGGCTGGCTTTCGGTCGGTTTGACGAAATTTGCCGGTTCTTGACGAGGAACCGCTTACGCGCCGTTGCCGTTGTAGGCAACCAGGTTGGGGGAGCTGTTGAGGGTACCGGTGATCTTGCCAGAGGTACCAAGGGCCTTGATGCGGGCAACGATGGAGGCGGGGGTGCTGAGGCCCTCGACGGACTGGAGGTAGTTGACGAGGCCGGCGACGTGGGGGGAGGCCATGGAGGTACCGGAGATGGTGTTGGTGGCGGTGGTGGAGGTGTACCAGGTGGACAAGATGGAGCTGCCGGGGGCGAAGATGTCCAGGGAAGTTCCGTAGTTGGAGTAGGAAGCAATGGCCCAGGTGCTGGTGATGGCACCGACGGTGATGGCGTTGGCAGCGTTGGCGGGGGAGACGTTGGCGGCGTTCTGGGCCTCGTTACCGGCGGCGACGACGGTGGTGACGCCAGAGTTGTAGGCGGCGTTGATGGCGGTGGTCCAGGCGGTGGAAGCGGGGCCGCCGAGGGACATGTTGATGACGGACTTGCCGGCGCGGCCCTTGGTGGTGATGTCGTTGACGGCCCAGTTGTATCCGTCGAGAATGACCGAGGTGGAGGCGGAGTTGCCGACGAAGACCTTGACGGAGATCAGGGAGGTGAGCTTGGCGACACCGTAGGTGGTGGAGCCAATGGTGCCAGCAACGTGGGTGCCGTGGCCGAGGGTGTCGGTGTGGGCACCGCCGGCGGCGTTGTAGCCGAGCGAGGCGCGGCCGCCGAAGTTGGTGTGGGCGGTGTTGATGCCCGAGTCGACGACGTAGGCGAAGGTGCCAGTGCCGCCGGCGCTGTCGTAGATGTACGAGGTAGAGCCGGAGGTCTTGTGGGAAATGGTTCCGAGACCCCAGGGAGCACCAGTCTGGGTGACAAGGGCGCTCAGAGTGTAGATCTCGTCACGCTCAACGGCAGCGACCTATCCGTAGTGTCAGAGTGGGCTCTTTCAATGCACCGGAGCTTTGAATCTTACCTCAGGGCTGGCCTTGATAGCCTCAATGGTGGCATCGTCGAACTTGCCAGAGTATCCCTGGAAGGAGTTGAAGGAGTAGGTGCGCTCGGCGCCGGTGAACTGGCGCTTGTCGAGGCTGCGGGAGTGAACATCGTTGACCCAGCTCAAGTGAGAGGTGAGTCCCTGGGAGCCGACGGAGCTCTTGAGGGTGATGATGTAGCTGTTCTCAGCCCGGGTCTGGACCATGGTCTCGGCAGCTCTCTCCTTGAGAGTGGGAGCAGCGAAGCCGCAGGTAGCAGCTGCGAGCAGCGCGAGTTGCTTGAAACCGACCATTTTGACTGTCGATAGACCGAGATGCAGGAGTTGGAGTTGGGATTATAGGAGAGGATGAGGGGTGAGGAGTGAAAAGAGACCGAATATCGTGGGTTGTTGAAAGCCGTTATATAGATTTCCTCCTCGTCATTGAAATCGAGTGAGGCTCGATGTTCGTCCGTTGCATGTCATGTAAGTGGCTGGCTCATCCAGGCCCTCGATGGTGCATTACTGCTTGCAGACAGAGTTCCGGGGCGCCCTTCGAGAAGCAGTACGTACATGATTCGGACCCTTGCTCGGAAAACAGCCATCGCCGCAGGGTCCAAGTCGGGATGAACCTGTCAAACTTGGATATGTCGCCAAAAGTTACGCTGGCGGTTGTACAGCAAGTGAACCCAAGTCGATAAGACGACATGGTCCGCGGAAAGGGGAAGGAGAGTACCAATGGCGCCATGTGGCGACATAAAGCAGCCATCTCAGAAGCTTGTGCGACAAAATCAAAAATAGGAAGTTGATTGACGGCGATATTGGTGATGCAGCAAGCTGGGTGAGAGAGAAGGCATGCTAGACCGGCTTGGCAATGCAACAAAGCTATCAGATGGTCGCAAGTGACTTTAAGATTGGGCGTTCGACAGCTTTTGCAGGCATCTCAAGCCCTCTGTCGTCACCTGGTTAGGTACAACCAGTAAGCTTTGAACGATACCAGGACTTACAAGACAAGAAGCGAACATTTCGAGGATCAATATCGCATAGTGGAGATACGCGTCCCGCGGGCACGGGAGAGAAGCGGATAGAGGCTCGACAAAGAGCTGTTGTGGGCGCCGCTGTTGGACGGAAATGCAGCGGTGACAACATCGGCATTTGGACGGCCCTTTGGAGTGGTCTTCCAGTCCCATTCTTCGCGCAGTACAAGGCGAGAGTTGTCCGAGCCAAGAGCCACCAATGAAATCGAGTTGTCGAATACTAATGGCCATTAGCAATATACCTCAACGTCCAGTCCCAAGACCGGTACGGTCCTCGGAACGGCAGTGCCAAGGCTTTTTTATGCATAAATTCAGGATGCGGTGGATTCCCGGGCTCTCGCGCCTGGCCCCTGTAGGATGGTCGAGAAACGACATCTTTTCTGTCCTGATGCTAGACAAAAAGTCTATGGACCCGAATTAATGGCAGCTGATGCGTATGAGGTCGCTTTGCAGGTTGTAAATGTCGGTGTTGGTGATGTTGATGGCCTCAGCGCCCACTCAACCCCAAAAGTTCCAACCTATGAGATCTTGGAGACTTGGACCACCTTCATTGTTGCTCCCCATCTCCATCCCTAAACAGGGCTTGAGCTTCAAATGGATGCATCGGGGGTCCGGGGTGGCAGACGATATCGCAGGCCATAGTGAAGCTGTGGTTCGTCGAAGGAAGGTTGATCCTCGTGCGTCAAGGCGATGTTACCCCAGGTGAGATATCTCGCCTTCCTAATCCGGCAGTTGACCGTGGAGCGTGACAGTCGGCGATCGGGGTGGGATGATAAGTTCTGGGGGAATTGGGGGCTGCCAAAATGCACCCCAGGAGAGGATGATGGAGGATAGGTAGCAAATGGCGAATTAGTCGTGATAAGTGCCACCGATGAGTGAATTGCTGCATTTCTATCGTTGATTCTAGAGCGAAGTGTCCGTTGCACGACGGTGGATCGCATGTGGCGGCCGAGGGCGGATATGTTGGCGCCAGGCTCAGACCAAGCAGCCCGCAGCTAAGGTAGTTGTATGTGGCCCGTCGGAGAGCATTTCCGAGGCGGAATTCATGTAGACCTCCGCGTCTACTGCCATGGCTCTCAGAGGCCAGCTGCAAAAAGCCAGCAATGTACGCGCCGCTGTCTGTTGCATGGACATGGGGCACGCTGTTGTGCCCTATCCTGATTGCGGTGAGTTGACTTGGACGCATATTCTTGTTTAATGCATGCAAAATGCCAACAGAGCCAGGGAGCCAAATGAAATAGACGTCAATGTCAAGGATTAGAGCTCCTGTGGAGACTCTGGATAGGAGGGGAAGACAACCCACAACAGAAGATCCTTGAAGCAGCTCATCGTAGCCCCTCACTCCCGATCTAGAGCTCCCGAACTTGATTCAGCACGCAACGAAGGCCGCAGCTTTCTCACGCAAGGAAAGCTCTCTTGCTCTTGAGAGCTCTGATCCTCTTTAGGTCGGGGGAGGGTCTCCTGGGATGTTGAGATAAGCTGGTTGGTCCACAGCACATCTCGGCAGAGGCTGGCCTGTGCTGGGCTTCCCCAAGGTCCATGCCAGAGATTTTGGACCTTCACGCAATTATCAGCGCATATCAGCGCGTCCATACTTGGACGAGCAAGTGAAGTGTTCGCTGCGTGTGTTCTAGGCTTCTGACTGGACATCGCTCGTTGGAGACCCCTGGTTCCTGATCAAGATCCCTGAAAGGAGGAACACATGTACGCCGTCAGCAGCCACCCGCACCTTTGTTCGAAGAAGAGCTCAGAATAGGGTTGGCCGAGACATCTGAGTCCAAGCCTTCACGAGTCGTGGAACCCCGCATCCTTGGTAGCGGGAAACGCCACATGATTTTGTGGCTCGGCAAGATATCTCAAACATTGAATAATTGCTACCAAAATTGAATAAGTGTATCCGTAGATCGGCGACATTATGAGGTGGAAAAAGAGAGAGGAATCCCGGGCGGCAAGAGACAAGATACCTTGGTACTTAGAAGCGGTAGGAGCCCCGTGAATCACATGCTGCGGGCAGTATACGTATCGGAGTACGTACTCTGAAGATACCCGCTTTTCCACCTCAAGGCGGGCCTCTCCGAAATTCCCGCCGGCAAGTGGGGGCTCGAGCCGTAGTAGGTGCAGCCTATGATCCGAGCGTCTTCCCATGGGACCGATAACGTGATAAGGTAGTGGGCCCTCCTGCTTTAGCGATGCTGACATGATCCAATTCCCCTGCCCTTTCGGAGCGGAGATGGTGGGATGGCAACTCCCCGAATGTCACCTCTGGCCTTTGCCTCTCTTTCCTGTCAGCCAGGACTCTGAAGCTTCGCACGATTCAGTAAAGTAAGAAGCGGGGGGCAAGCTCTTGAGTATTCCAGATTCCAGCCCCATGATCTCCATTCGTGATCAAGCTTAACTTACACAACCGTCATCCTACCGTCACAACCTTCTCCAGTGCGGCGTGCCCAAGTTGGTTGTGTTGCCGTTCCATGCTACGAAATCCCATCCGCGTAAACCTTCTTGACCCTGGAACTCAGCTAGCACTCCGCTCTTCCAACGTCCTTCCAGACTTGTACTGTCCTGCAGGCTAGCCAAGACGGGGTCAAAGGCAACAGCACAAATCACGAGAGATTCAGGCGCTACATCAACTCAAGTAATTCCTGTACTACAACGGAGTCTCAAGCCTTTCATTTCCACCACCCTTGTCACCCTCCAGTCTCGCGGCGGCAGAACAGCAGTATCCTACCTAGGCTCGGGGCCGCTGCCGAGATCTTGTCTGATGTGGGGTGATGGATCAAAAGCTCTTCCTTCTGATGCTTGTCTACGGAGCACCGACATTGACTTTCGTCTTACCCAGCAATTGATGGACCACAAGTGCTTTACAGCTATTGACAACACAGGCACTCGGACACACCCACAGGCTACGCAGCACTGACCACTGCTGCAGTCATTCAATAGCTTGAGGGCTACAACAGCAGCCTTGACCGAAATAGTCATGTCACACAACACACTGCCAGTGTGCTCGCCGTTGGGCCATGCGTTAGGCTACCGCCCAACCTCCACCACCAAAATTCCCACGATGGCATCGCTTGCTGAAAGGGGGAGGTGACCATCAAGGTACGGCTCTGAACCGGACAGACTGGGAAGGTTCAAAGCTAGTGGCCTTCTGGAAGGCAGTTTAGGCATGTCCTTGGAACCGCAGTCACGATTTCTTGCCAAAGAATGGTGGCATCCTCTGCAGAACCAGTTCTAGCCTCCCCGCCTCTACCGACCTGCCACACTCGACGACCCCAGCCAGGAACCACCGGCATTCCAAGAACCTACAAATGCTTGGCTCCCATCTATGCCAGGGTTCTTCAGCACTACCGCTTTACTGCTGCGAGATCACTTTTGCCAAGACAAACAGCTGGTGGTGTGGTTTCCTCACCTTCCTTTCACGACGATCACTCGAAAACGCCGTCATGAACCGCGAGTAGCCTTAGAACACTCGTGACTCGGGTTCCGGATCACATCACATACTATCGGGCTCTATCGAATCCAGGACGTCCTACCTCAATACGATGATGGTCACGACATCGTCGCACAATCTCATGCTCCGGTGGCATCAATCCCGATGGCCTGAGACTTCGGAGATATGAACGGTTACGATATGCCTCGGATGCCGCCAAGACCTGGCCTTACCTGGAGTATCCATATACTTCCAAAGTCAAGATCCCCGACTTGAGGAACAATGCAACATCGAGGATCCGGAGTAAGATCCGGCCGAGTTCGCCGTTACACCCAATCGGGATCCCTACGCCGCACTTCCAGCCCCAGCGTGTCACGCCGCAAGGTAGCTACGCCGACGGCGTTCCGCCCAGCTGAAGCCTCGCCACCTACTCTATAAGGCGAGCGGGCGACGCGCCAATGGCACTTCAATGTCTCGGCGTGCAGCCGACGTATGATGGCTAATAAGCGCCTTCCTAAACCTCACCCTCTCACGCAGGTGAATAGCTCGAAAGAGATCACTCGCCATCTCCGAAAGTTATGACGAGACGCTATTATTCTGTCTTGGATATTCAGCTCGCCGTACCTGCCTTATTGAGCAGAGTTCTGCTAGGGGGGCTGTGTCAGTTGGCTGGGCGGGCTGTGTCCCACTTTTCCTAAAGTAATCCGACCAATGAGAGGCCAGGGATTATTCTGACCGATTTCTACTACTGCCAATTACCCACTTCCACTTCTACTTCTACTTCTACTTCCACTTCCACTTCTACTTCCACTTACCCACTTTAACCCACCTACTTTAACCTTGCCATTACTACCCGCAAAAAGTAAAGCTATTACGACTTTTCAATAGAGGTACTACTAATTAACCTAATTACCCCTGCGTAATTAGAGGAGTACAATATACTTAACCTGCCGTATCTCGTACTAGTTATAACGATTAAAGAGCTTTAGGAATACCTATAGGCCTATGCGCACGACTACGGCTTTACTATAATCTAACGGAACGCCGGTAACTACCGAGGTACTAAGAAAATCGTAATTATCCTATTAGTCAGAAAAAGTGGGACACAGCCCGCCCAGCCAACTGACACAGCCCCCCTAGCAGAACTCATTGAGCAACAATAGAAGTAAATGAGTTTTGCTATTGGGGCAGTACCATTTGGCTATTGGGGCAGTAATCCACTTTTTAGACCAATGAGGGCTCACAGCCATAGAGCTCGGACCATAACCCCACACCTATACCCGCTGCACCCACGGGCCACCTGGCGTCATTACCTACGGTCGCAATTACGTAAGGCAGCTGCGGGCACGTACAGTTATAATTACCTACGGTCGCACTTACCCACGGTCGCACTTACCCACGGTCGCACTTACCCACAGTCGCACTTATAAGGCAACTACAGACACGTACGGTCGCAATTACTTATTAAAAAAGATAATTAAATAGGTAATTAAGTAAGTAATTATAATTATAAGAAATTGCAACCGTAGGTAATTATAACCGTACGTACCCGCAGCTACTTTACGTAATTACGACCGTAAGTAATTATAACCGTGGGCAATTACGCCTAGTAGCCCGTAGGCAGGTGCAGCGGGGCCAAAATATTTAGAGTTCGGAAGGCAGGCTCTGATTAGCTAATAAAGTGGATTACTGCCCCAATAGCCAAATGGTACTGCCCCAATAGCAAAACTCAAGTAAATTTCGACAGCCTCAGCATTACAGCTACCAGCGCTAGTGTATTTCCACTTCCTCAAACTCCCTCCATTTCATCAGACAGCTCAGGCTCCTCCCGTCGTTGTTCCCGTCGTCTTTGCCGCTGTCTATGACTTTGCTCTAGTCTCTCAACGACATCATTTCCTTCCAGCCCTTCTCCGCGGCAATCGCGACAAAAGCCCTCGACCGGGAAGACGCCGTTCATCCACTGGTGAACCCAGGTGTTTCGTGGGCATGGTCTTGCTCCATCCCTGACACGTTGGCATTGTTCGTCTCGAAAGCAGACACCCAAGTGCATGCATTCGGACTCGCCAGTGAAGTAGTATTTGTGGCACATCCTTTATTCTGAGTATGGATGCTTGATGTAACTCTTATATCTGACTTAGATGGAATTGTGAGACGTGCCGCTCGAGATCAGCTTTCATTGATCTTGGGCATTCCTGACTGACTAATTCTTTGTCCTTGCGATCTCACATGCAGCTTCAGAGAATATGAAGCTTGAGAGAGTCAAAAATGTCTAGTCAGGTCTGCAACCTATATACACTTAGCTGCAAATTGGAAGCGGCTAGGATCAGACTTGCTCCAGTGAATGTGTAGAATTGGTCATCGTGTAGACTCATCAGTCAAACGGCGTCGATCCATTACCTTTCACTAAGATCATGATCTGCTGATATGATTCAGCAAACTCAGTTTTGAATGCAAGCAGCACCTATGTTGTTTTGCAGGGTGAGTCTGATGTGAATCAGCAGAGTTTGCCACACAGCCTACATCCATGATATGACATGTATCACGGGCGGTGCTTCAATCTTGATTGTTGACTGCCTCGTGGTAAGACTGCTAGACTCATCAACGAATCTGTACGGGCTGTTCCGGCAAAAGAATTACTGATGAGTAGATTTTGGGCATGAGTTTTGCTATCCGGACAGTACTGTTTGGCTATCCGGGCAGTAACCCACTTTTTAAACCAATAAGAGCTCACAGCTGCAGAGCTCGGGCCATGGCCCTATACCCGTACCTGCTGTACCTGCCCACGGGCCACCCGGCGCAGTTACATAAGGCAGCCGCAGGCACGTTCGGTCGCAATTACGTAAGGTAGCCGTAATTACCCACGGTCGCAATTGCCTACGGTCGCAATTGCCCACGGTCGCAATTACCCACGGTTGTAATTACCCACGGTCATAATTACCCACGGTCGTAATTACCTACGGTTATATATACCTATAGAAATAGATAATTAAGTAGGTAATTAAGTAGGTAATTGCTACTATAAGTAATTACGACTGTAGGTAATTATAACCGTAGGTAATTGCGGCTACTTATATAATTGCGGCGTATATGCGCTAGGTAGGTGGCCCGTGGGTAGGTGCAGCGGGGTAAAAAAGTTTAGAGTTTAGACGGCAGGCTCTGATTAGTCTAAAAAGTGGGTTACTGCCCGGATAGCCAAACAGTACTGCCCGGATAGCAAAACTCTTGGGCATACGAGTTCGATAAGTACATAATTTCAGGTTCACACATCCTGATCATGTAACTCTCTGGCTCATAGGAAATAGATCTGATCGCATGGAATTGCGCCATGTCACGATTCATATTCACATGGATTAAACGGATTCAGGACTAGATTTCGTGAAACAAAGTCTCTAGCTTTAACAGAATCATCCAGCGGTCATGCCGTATTTGAACACCCATCCTGAGCGATACTTAATCTATTTAGAGGAGTATCTACATATAGGTGACGACGCGAACGCTCTGTGCCTATCACGAGACTTGCTGGCGCAGAACGATCTTAGAACAACAATGACATGAATGTGTTCCTTAAGAAACGAGGCATTTCCATACTAATTTCTATAGTTGTCAAGATGTATAGAATGCCTCGAGACCCTTGGTAGCGAAGGAGGAACCAACAAGCAGTAGGTTGAACTCAATTTGTGCCTATTCTCGCTTGATTTTCGTTAGGATACTGAAATACTGTAATGAATCTCGCAAACCTCTCCTTATTCGAAGCGATGCCAGTGCTTTTCCCACTCCTTATCGCTACTGACTTTTGTGGATATCTTGCGAACCACAAACAACGTGAAACGCGTTAGCCCGGCATTAATGCTTGATTGTCTAGCTCGCGAATTTGTAGCACGTGCATCGATAGGATGTTTTCGGCTCTTCGGATAATTGCCATCCGCGCCAGAACAAAGGAACAGCCGTAAGTTTCCGACCGCGAAAAGTTACGTGCGACTTGGCCTCTGCGAATACTCAACGCAATTTCGGCAACATGATCAACTATCCACCACCAAGTGCGCTCGAAAATCTGCCTGCAGATATACTATTGGGCATCATTTCTTTCCTCGAATCTTTGAGCGATTTAAATACGCTTGTCAATGCGTCTTCGTCGCTGCGGAGATTCTTCATAGCGGAACGTCGGCGCGTCATCCGACATATTGTTCACCGCGAGGCTGCTGCTGTCCTCAAAGATGCTGTGGCTCTTGCAGTTATCCCAAGAGCTGGTCAGTCTGGCAACAATCATGCATGGGAGGTGGTGAGCGCCACCAAGCTATATGCGATATTTCGGGAAGACCTCGACGCAGGCACAGCAGACATATCATCCATATCTGCTGATCATTTGATCGAGGCTTCGCGATGCGACTTTATAGCTCGGGACTTTGTCACTCTGTATACGGAAGTTCAGCGACAGCAATTATGGACCTTGGACTCAGAGGCAGCCAAGCCACTCACGAAAGATGAAGAAGACCGGCTCGTGCTTGCATGCTTGCGGTATCAATTGCTTACACAAGTTTGTCGCGACCGCGTAAGTGAAGAGACAACGATGGAAGTACGGGCAATTTTGAATCAATGCTTCACGCCTTGCCAGATAGAGCAAATCGCTGGAATTCACGACTTTGCAGGCAAACTACATCAATTCTTCGTCTCGCTTGATGCCTCAGATGAGTTGGACACGCAAAATACACATGTTTTCTACGATATTACGGCATTCCGACATATACTAAGCCGTGCACTCACCACGGGCCAAGAAACAGTTAAGATCTTTGCGGCTTCTTTGACACAGTTAAAGTGCCTTTCGGATCATCAGATTCTCAGAGGAGGTCACCAAGTGCCGAGCAACTACATTTTGGAGTACTTTCCAGTGGTATCCTCACAGCTGGATCTGACCCTTCACACGCTCTTGTCCCATGAGTATGAGATTAGACGGCTGCGAGATGTGTTATACGGTTACGAAAGAAGGCTACCGGCAATCACCACTGGCGATTTGAAAACAGACCCTCCTTTTGCTTGGGTCGACGCGCACGCTGGTTTAGATTGCCGCCGATGGGGCTCGGAGTTGCTGCAAAATTCACCAGACCACGTGGGTATAGACAGCACGCGGTTGGATCGGGTGAAAGCCACCGTTGAAACATGGAGACAGCTTGGCTTCTTATACTGGGATCGAGATCGCGTTCAGCTTCTGAAGAGGTCTCTTTTGCAGTATCGAACGGGGTGGCTTAGAAATGTATGGGACAGGGCAGATGTCTTCTAGCATATCACGGATTTTGCGTGATGATGAAAGGCACGATATCGTAGACTTAGAATAAATCAGAGAGCCCGAAGCGAAGATCTTTTTTCTAAATTTGCATCAGCTACCCCGGCAAAGGCCTTCGCACCTGGAAGATGATTCCTCCACGTCACCAAGAGGAACCTGCTCATCAATGGAGGAGTTTACTGGTTATTAGTATATACGTAGGTAGGTTAGACCTTTTGGTTGCGACTAGGTTAATAGGTTAGTATAGGTCTATTACGTATATATAAGAGTAGAAGTCCGTGGGCAGGGCCCGCGATCCCTTTATAAGTATAAGTAAGTAGAAGGGTCCGTTTATATAGGCCTAGACTACCTACCTACTACCCCTACCTAACTACTTAATAAGGTCCCTTTTTTACTTCGTAATTTAATATTAATAGTCTTCTACTTTTATAGTAAAAATAGGTAAAAGAGGGGCAGGGTCCCCCGCTAATAATATTACGAAAGGGAACTTGAGGCAGGTCAGAACGCTACTATATTAACCTAATTAACTATAGACTTAACGTAAAGAGAGAAAAACTAGAATAGTAAGTAGAAGCTAGCGAGCTAGCCCTTTAGGCCTAGCGGTCTAGCTCGTTACGTAACCCCTAGGAGCTTAGCTTCGTAGCTTAAGGCTAAGCTACGGGGCTTATAAGGCCTTAATACTTATTATTATAATATTACCCCCCCTTCTATACTAAAGGGCGCTATTCGTAATACTAAAAAATAAACCTCTAAATTACTTTTTATTTTAGTAAATCTATAGCTATAATTATTATTATTATATTATTATTATCCTTTAATAATAGCAAATTATTAATTATAGCGGCTTTTATTTATATATTTAGGTTTTATAATAAACCCTTAGTAATTAGGTATTAATAATAAAACGCTTAGAATACTACTAGTATATACCTAAAGCTCTTTATATTATATTATATTAGGTCTATATTATATCTTTTTTAGTTTACTTAGTACTATAGCTTTCCTTTATATAAGTATAATTTAATAACTTTAAAAACCTCGTATTTTAGTTCGCTATTATTATTAATAATTAGTAGTAATAGGTCTTAGTTTTACCTAGGTAGTAGGTTATTAGTAGCTTTTTTTAGCTTATTTAGGTAGAAGACTAGGTATACCTAGTTACTTATTAGTAATTTTACGATTTATGTGCCCCCTTATCTAGCGCTAATAATAAGCTATAGCCCGGCCTATAGCTATTATAGTTTATTTATATTAATAAACTTCTAGTATAAAGTATTAATAAAAACCCGGTTTCTTATTTTTAAGTCGTCTAGACGCTAGCAGCGGTTAGTATACTTTTTATATTATACTTAAGTAACTTTTATATTACCTCTAGCGATTTCCTAGGCCTTATATATCCCCTAAGCTATACGCTATATATTAATACGGTTTAGCTTTTTTTTTATAAAGCTGAATTAGTAGGTTTGCTTAGATTAATTAAAAAAGAGCCGTGGCTAATAACTAAATTCTACTTCGTATAATAATAACCCCGTAGTCTTACTAAGCTAAGTAATATAAGTAAAATTAACTATAAGTAGTATATTATTTTAGTTATTTTAATATTAATTAATTAATAGTTTTAATTACTATAAGATATATTAATTTAGTACTTCTATTTAGCCGTTTATTTATAAATAATCTACTATTAATAGCTATAGCTTAACTTTGTAAATTTTATAAAGCTCTTTTTAGAAGTTAGAGATAAATTAGGGGCCTCGGTTTAATATAATAATCTTTAATAAGCCGAAAATAAGTAGTACCCGCTTATAAAATATTCGGCTTATATTTTTTATTATAATAGTTTTATAATAAAGAATAAATATCGCCCTTTTACCTAAGTAATTTACTACTACTTAAATATTATTAAATCCTTTTTAATTAGTAAGGATAGTTATAAAATTAGTAAAAATATATTATTATAAGTAGTTAGGTACTAATAGCGGTCTTAGCTCCCCTAGGGGTTTATTACGCGGCTTTTATAATTAATAATAAATATAATAGTTTTATATATATTAATAAGTATTTATTATTAAGCCTAGCTAATAATATTACTATTTAATTATTTTTATAACCTTATTATACCCTAAGTAAGCGAGGAGCTTTTACTTATAAACCTTATAAATAAGAGTTTTGCTAGGGGGGCTGTATTAGTTAGCTAGGCGGGCTGTATCCCACTTTTCCTAAAGTAATCTGACTAATGAGAGGCTAGGGATTATTCCGACCAATTTTTACTACTACTAATTACCTACTTCTACTTCTACTTCCACTTCTACTTCTACTTACCTACTTTAACCTACTTACTTTAACCTCGCTATTACCACCCACAAAAAGTGAAGCTATTATAACTTTTTAATAAAAGTACTACTAATTAACCTAATTACCCCTGCGCAATTAGAGGAGTATAATATACTTAACTTATTATATCTCGTACCGGTTATAATAATTAAAGAGCTTTAAGAGCACTTATAGGCCTATATATATAACTATAGCTTTATTATAATCTAATAGAACACTAGTAACTACTAAGGAGAGCCTAGACTATTTACGCACTTTAAGATTACTTATGACTGCGATACTACCCACTAGCCTCGTAGCTTTAATAGAACTATAGCTCTAATAACTTAATTAGCTAATTAGAAGCCGTAATTAAGGAAGTTTTAATTAAAATTAATAAAAATCGAGATTCGTTAAGATTTCTCGATTATTATAATAAAAGCTAAAATAATTTTTAAATTATATAAGTTTATATAAGTAGGTTCTGCGCGAGGCTAGTAGCTAAAAAAATCGTAATTATCTTATTAGTTAGAAAAAGTAGGACACAGCCCGCCTAGCTAACTAACACAGCCCCCCTAGTAGAACTTATAAATAATTATAATATAAAGGTTCTCTTCCTCGGGTACTATAAGCTTCTTATTTATTATTAATAATCCGTTATTATAAATAAACTAGCGCTCGTATCCTTTAGTTACTAGCGCTTATATTAATATAAAAAACGCTATAGTAGGGTCCTTATTAAGTTTTAAAATCCTCTTAATTAGTAAGTACTCCTAAAGCTCGTTTTTTAATAAGAGTAAGCTAACTATAAGTTATAAATAGCTAATAATAATACTTAATAATACCTATAGCTCTGCTATAATATTAGGAAATAGTAGTCTTAGTAATAAGAGGACTTAGGTCCTATTAGCCTCCTTTAGTACTTACTAAGTATAAATATTTTTTATTTTTTATAAGAGAGTATTAGCTAGTACGTTCTCCTTCCCTAAGTAGTAATAAATTTAAAAATTAAAGTCTGCTAGCGTATTAGCTTATTAAGCTTATTATAAATTAAGTAGGCGCTTAGTTATAAAAAATAGTAACGGCTAGTAATTTATAATAATATTAAACTTATATTTATAACTTATAAGCTCTGCGCGCTATTTTTTTAAGTATAGTACTATTATTAGTATTTTTTTATTATAAATAGTATAGTTAAGCTCTATACTACTTATTATTTTTAAATAAAAAGCTACTAAGTACTATAGCCCATTGTTTTTTTATTATTATAATAGTACCCTAGCGTATACTAAGTTAGAGGTATTAGTTTTTAATTATGTTAGTAGCTCTAGCTTAAAGTAATAAAGGATAAGTACTAACGTTAGTACTAGCTTTATAATTTTAAAAGCTATTTCGTAATTAGCGCTAAAGTTAAAAAAAACTCCCTTACTTATTAGCCTTATAAGGGGCCTAACTAAGTAGCTATAATCCTTTATAAACCTTTTATAAAAGTTATAAAACCTAAGAAAAAACTAAATACCCTTTAGTAACGTAAGTAGCTTTTAGTTTTTAATTATAGAGACTTTCTCCTTATCTAGTTATATACCTTCTATTAAAACTATAAAGCCTAAGTATTTCGTAAAAGTAATACTAAATTTATACTTCTTAATATTTACTTATAAACTTACTTTTTATAAGTAGTTTAGTACTTTAGTAATGTGCTCTTAGTATTAGAGGGGGTTATTAAAAAAAATTAAGATATTATTTATATACGCCGTATAGAAGTTATTTAAGTACTTTATTAATATTTTATTTATATATTATTAATATATAATAGGCCCGTTATAGAGCCCGAAGGGTATTACTTTATATTTATACGCCCCGTAGTAGGTTCTAAATATTATTAAGTCCTTAGAGGCTAGGTTGAGTTAGATATAGTAAAAGGCCTATTTAATATTTAATTTAGTAAATACCTTCGCCCTACTTAGCTACGCAAGGGTTTTATTAATAAATAGTAATAAGTAGCGGTTTTTTTTTATAACCTCGTTAAGCTTATAAAAATTAATATAAAAACGTAAACTACTATTATACTTTTTTATAAATAGCGTCGGTAATATAAAAAGAGTATTACTTAGCTTAATAAATCCTTCTTATAAGTATTTTAATAAATAAGCCCTTATAGCCTCTAGCTCGGGTACTAACTACTTATATAAAAAGTAATAAGTTAGCTTCTCTTTATTATTATTTAAGAGCTCGATTTTATAATTATACGGCTTATAAAGTATTAATATATTATTAACTACTTTATTAAAAACGTTAATCTAGGGCCGTAAATATTTTAATAAGTTCGTTATTATAAGGTTATAAGTAACTTAGTTATTATTATATAGGGGGTCTACTTTATCCTTTTTATTTTTTATAATATAATTAAACTTATAAAGTAATATAGAGCCTATTTTAACGTCGTTCTACCCTAGGTTCTTTTTAAAAATAGGAGTACTAATAAAAGTAATATCTATTTATATTATTATTAAATATAGTTTTTATTATCTAGCCCTCTTTATAAGGATAATACTAGCGCTATTAAGGGCGCGCTCTATCTTTTTTATATTCTTAGCCTTATTTAATTATTATATCTAACGGGCTATTATCCTTAGTAAGCGTAATAGTATCTTAATTAATATACCCTTTACTTATTATTACTAAAGTTTTTAATTATAGTAAGCCACGTTTATCTCGAACAGGTCCTATTATTAATTAGCGTTAATTTAGTATTATATATTAATAACTTCTAGGGTATATAGGTCCTTAATATTTTTAATAATAATAAAGGGCGTTTTTTATAATAATAAGTCCTTAGGCTATATTAGCTATCGGTAGCGAATATTAGGGTTTATTCTATAATATTTAAACTACTTCTACCCTAAAATTAGGTTATAGCGGCCCGTATTAAACTAAAAAAGGGGTACTTTTAAAAAGACCTATTAGTTAATATATAAGTTAGTAGTTTATACTACGCTAATATTATTTAATTACTCCTTATTAAATTTAATAATAAGGATTAGGTATAATAATTTATAAAATAGGGCTACGTAGAACTATTATAATAAAGGAGTTACGTAGTTATTTATAAATCCGTACTTATTAGCTCCCGTATTAAATAAGGTTCTTAAGTAAATTTTATATTTATTAAATATTAATATAAGCTCTATTTTAAGGGGCTAGCCCCCTACGAGATCTTATAAATTTACTAAATTAATTACTAATTTTCCGTCTTTTTTATATATATCTCCTAGTTAGGAGTTTATTTTTACTAAGGGGTTTAGTTTTCTAAACCTAATTCTATTTTAATAGGGCCCGTAGTAGCGTTAATAGCGGCTATAATAGTCTTTAGCTTCTTAGGGTAGTCCTTAGAAATATATTTATTATTATTATAAATAAAGTAGGCGCTACTATTTTTAAGCTTTTAATATAGGGCTTTAGGGATTATTTTATAAATAAAGGTATAGCCTCGGTCTTATTTAGTACTTTTAGTACTTTTATTATTTTCGCTACTCTTATTACTCTTACCCGAGGCCTAGCGAGTTTAGTTAGAAGTCTTAACTATATAGTCCTCTATAAAAAGAGGCTATATTACGTTAGCTAGCTAAGTAACGTACTTAGTATATTTTTAAAAAGTAGCCGTGTTATTTAAGTACTTCGATATAGCTTAATTATAAAAATATATAAATAGCTTATTATAAAAGCGGCGCTTTTATTAAGACTTTAAAAGCTTACTAATACGCGCGAGCTCTGCGAATATAGAGCGCTTTTAATAGACGTTTTTAAGTATAATTATAAGTATATTTAGCTTATAACTAGCGTCGTTTATAATAATTAGGTTAATATAAGCCGACTTAAGCTTATAAAGTAGCTACTTAGTTATAATAATTTTATTAAAAATTAGTATTAGGTATATAAACTTTATAGTACTATTTCTAATCTTATTAATAATATACTCTAAGCGGTACTTATTAATATTATAGTTAGTATTTTCTAAGCGCTTTATAATATATTAAAATTAATAATCGAACTTAAGGCTAGTATTATTATTAATAAAAACGGGTACGTTAGGTATTTTTTAAGAGCTATAGGGAATAGGATAGGACGAGGCTAGAGTAGTTTCGTAGCTACCCTACGTCTTTAAATATACTAATTATTATTTTAAAGCGCTAAGGGTAGTAGTATTTTAAATAAAGCTAGCCTAAGAGCCGTTTTTTAATTACTCTAATCTTTTAACTATAGCTGTATTATTAATATAAGCTTAAGTAAGGACTTCTTTTATAATATAAAGCTTTATAATAGTAGTATATATAAGGTTAAAATTCTTATGGGTTATTATATATAAGTACTTAGTACTATTACTTAGCTAGCTAATAATAAAAGCTAGGACCTACTCTAATTAATACTAAATAATATATATTTTTAGCTACTATTTAATTTACTTAAGTAAGGTCTTTTTATTATTTTTAAAATATAGCTCTTAAATAAGGTTAAAGTTAATACTTTACTTAGTATTCTTTTTAAAAAGGATATTATTATAGATATAAATAAGTAAGGTAAGCTAGTTAGCTACGTTACTAAGGTATACTAAGTAATTAGCTTAAGTAATAGAGAGTAAGAAGCGCTTTATTAATTAGTTAAATAATATAACCTTAGGGTTAATAATTAAGAACTTAGTACTTTTATTAAAGCTTAGGACGCTTTATTAGGACTTATAAAAGTAGCAGCTCTATTAAAAACTATTAATATAAAAAGAAACCTAGCCTCCTTAATTATATTCTTTAATTATTATATTTAATAAAGGGGGTATATATTTAGGGAGTATTAATTATATTACTCGTATATAATTAATTTAATTAGCTATTACTTAGCTCTCTTATATACTTTTTTAATAAGGGTAGCTAGTTAATATAGTAAGTAATTAATTAATTAAAATATTATCGTTCCGTTTTTAGAAAATAGTTAATTAAATAACGTTAAGTAGTATTATAAAAGGGAACTCGAGGTAGGTTAAAACGCTACTATATTAACTTAATTAACTATAGACTTAATATAAAGAAGGAAAAACTAGAATAGTAAGTAGAAGCTAGCGAGCTAGCCCTTTGGGCCTAGCGGTCTAGCTCGTTATATGACCCTTGGGAGCTTAGCCTCGTAGCCTAAGGCTGAGCCACGGGGCCCACAGGGCCCTGATACTTATTACCGTAACAATAAGAACTAGTAATAGAATCTGCTATTAATCCCCTATTTAAAAATACTTAAAGCTATATACTAAAATTTTAATATAGCTTCTATTATAATTATTTATATAAAAATTTTATTATCCCCTTTTTCTAATTACTTCTTAACCCTCTAATATATATAATTTATATATCTAAACTCCTCGGAAATTATTAAATTTAATATAATTAAAAAAGAGCTTTTTATTAGTTTAACTACGCTCTAAATACGTACGTTTCTCTCTAAGCTAAAGCTTAAAAAGCGTATATATTCGCTAAACAACTTATTATTTATAATATATTATTATTTTAACTACGTATTACTTATTTTTTTATTTTAATTATAATAATTCCTTTACTAACGAATCGCTCGAGGGACTTATTTAATATACTCTTTATAAACCTATTAATTAGGTTATTATTATTATTAATCTAACGGATCTCGTAAAGCTCGCGGCGTTTATATAATTACTAAAGTATTATAATATCTATTATAAGGCGCTTTTCTTTTATAATACTTAGTTTAATAAGGTATTTATATAGTAAATATAAATTTATATAAACTATAATAAGGATCTTTAGAACGTTAAGTTATTTAGTAATAAGGTCTAGGGTAGTTAAAATAGTATAAATAATATTAATACTTACGACTATTCTATAAACTTTTAATATTAATACGCTCTAAATAATCCTTTTACTTTTTATAGAGCTATAATAAATAATGTTATTATTAATTATAAAGCTCTCGTTAATCTATTCTTTATTTATAAAAATAATAATATAACCTAGTTATAAAGTATAATTAGCGTTATTTATAAATAACTTATTTATAAAAACGAAGAGTTTAGCTATAATTAGATCTAATAATACGAATATAAGCCCTCGGTTTAAATAATCTATTTATTATTTAATATAATAATTTAGTATAGTGTAATTAGTAAATAATAGATTTACTTAGTATTAAGTAATAAACGACGTATTAAAAACTACCTCTAGTTAGTAAATTAATATAATATAAGTACCTCGAGCTTACTACTTAATAAATTATTATTTAGCGTTTAATACTAAGGGGTTAACTTACTTAAGCTTCTTCCCCTAGTTCTTCTATTTAAGTATTATATTAATACCTTTTAATAAAATAATTTTATTATTAAAAATAAATAGCTCGTCGGCCGATAGTTACTATTTTAGTTTAGTTAGTAACTTAGCGCGCTTAAGCTTAGTTTTTTCTTTTTAGCTAAAGGTCTTATTTAATAATCTAATTATATTATTAATCTATATTTTAATAATACTAAATAATCCGCTTTCTCTTATTAAAATTAATAAGTATAAGTCGAACGTAAATATTATTATTTAAAGTATTTTTAAATAATACTTATTATATATTATTTATTAATAAGTACTAAATTTTATAAAACTATATAGTAACTATACGATATATAAAATAGTACTTTTAGGGTATAAGTAACGGATCCAAGCTAATAATTAAGTAAATACCTTATAATAAAGAGGTTAGCTCAATTATATATATATTTAAATAATATTTTATAACTAAATAATATAGCCTTTTTAAATTAGGGTCGGGGCTAGGGCGAGGATTAGATATTAACTAGTTCTTTAAATTATTAATAATTATATAAGGATCTCTTTTTTCCCTTTATTATTATACCCTTATATAACTAAATAAGACTTTTTAATAAAGTTAAGTCCTAAGTTTTTAATTTTATTAATAAATTAAGACTTAAATATCTTTATATTTTTATATTTAGGGCTAAGTTAAATAAATTTAATTATACCTCTCTTAACTAGTCCTAAAAGCTCCTTATTAATAGATTTTATAAAAAGTGCTCTTAGTATAATAATAATACTCTTATTATAAAGTTTAATAACTAGCTTAAGATTTACCTCCTCTTTAAATATAAAATAAGTAATAATTATAAAAATATTACTATAGCCGCGTTATATTAATATTTTTTTAATCCTCCCCTTTTATAATAAAGGGTCGTTATTAACTATTATAACGATCTTATTAAAGATCTTATTAATAATAGCGCCGCTATTAATTAGTTAGTTAATTATAGGGATTAATAAGTAGTCGACGTACTTTATTACTATAGCTAGTAGCTCGGGGTCGACCTCTTCTAAATACTAAGGTTTAACTATAATAGCTTAGAAGCTTATTAAGTTATAAAGTAATTTTACTACGTAAGTAATATTACTTATTAAAACGAGCTTAAATAGGCCTTTTTATCCCTTACTTTCTTATTAGATTTTAATATTTAATTATAATAATAAATTAATAATATATAAAATATTTAATCTATTTTAAGTAGTTAATATCTCGCTTACTTATTTATTAATATAAAGTTTATAAACTTCTCTTATTACCTTCTTAATTATTTTTATATATTAAATAATATTTAGTAATAGTAAAGAGTCGTTAAAAGTACGTAAAAAAGCTCTAAAAATAAGGAGTATAAGGACGAGGCTATTTGGGCTAACTATATTATTAACTACTTTAATTATAGCCTAAAGTATAGCCTCTGCGCTTATTAATAAGTACTTATTTTAAATAATATTATATACTTTTTTAAATACTACGTAATATCTCTTAGTTTTATTAATATTATTATAAGCTTTAATAAGTACTTCTTTAACCTTAATAAATATAGATCTAATAAAAAACTTAAACTCTATAGTACTAAAGTTCTTATTAATATTTATAATAATCTACTTTAGTAAATTAAAGTAAATATTAATTTAATATAACTAAAGAGCTTCTTATATATACTTCGTAGTTATATTTACGAGGAACCTTACTACTTAAAAAGAAATAGTAGTATTTATAACGTAAAGCACTAGTCAGTTAGTACCCTTATAGTTTATTAAGTATATTATATTAATTACGATTTTATAATTAAAATCGTAATTATTTCGTAGGGTAAATTTAAATCGGCTAGGGGTAGTACTATTAAGTTAGTATTATTAGTAAACCTTTATAAGCTTCTCGAGGGCTATAATCTCCTTAGAAGTCTAGGTAGGGAAGTACTAAGTATTAAGGGCGCTAGCGATCTTATTTACTATTTAACTATAGTCCCTAATTATTAAGTTAATACTATTATTTATAAAAAAGTCTCTTAGGTTTTTAAGAATTATACTCTTTATTCTTAAGAAGTCCCCTATTTCTTAGTTATTAAAGTTAATTTTAAAGTCTTTTTATAGCTCCTCGCTCGTTAAACCGTTTTAATAATAAGATCTTATTATAAAAAAGACGAAGGTATTAAGCTTTTTATTATTTATAAAGGTAAGTATAATATTAAATAAGCCTTATTAAGTTAAGTTAACATAGTCTTATTAGCAAGTTAGAATTAAGTATAGTTCTATAATTTAAAAATATAAATAGGTCTAAAGTAATATTAACTAATTATTAGCCCCTTTTTACTTATTACTAAAGCTAGTAATTATTATAATATATCTACGAGGTAAGTTATATAATAAAAAATAATCGTAGTATTTTAATTATAGTATAACGTTAGTTAGGTTAAAATAAATAATAAGTTAGTCGTAGCGATCGTTTTAATAATAGTAAGCGGGCTACTATTACTAATTAGAAAATTCTGCTCTTTTAATAAGGTATATAAATAGAAAATTACTAAAGTTAGTAAAAGGTTATAAAAAAAGAAAAAAGGCCTTTTATAACCGTATTTTTAATAGTAAATAGAGGATTCCGTTAGTTATTAATTAGTAATTCTTTTTAGTACTTTTTATATTTTATTTTTATTAATCTAGTCTCGGAGCTTTTATTAAGTTAAAAAAAGGTAAATTTATTAATAATATAAAATAGATCCCTTTTATTATTATTATTAAGATCTTTTCTTTTCTTTAATATTTTAAAATACTTTATTATTTATAAAAGAATACTTCGTTATTAATATATTTATAATTCTAAAAGTCTTATTATTACTAAGCGCTAATATACTAATAATCGTTAGATTAATCTCTTAGTAATTAATCTTCTCTTACTTATTACTAATTTAAAGTAGCGCTTAGTTATAATATATTTAAAACGGATTTTTTTATAAATAGCTCGATTAGAGGGAAGTTAGTAATTATAATAAGGCTAATAAAAATAATATTAATAATAGAGGTAAAGTTAATAATAATAATAAAGTAGTTAATCCTTTTATAATAATAGCCTTAATAAAAAAGATTATATATAATAGAGCGCGCTCTTAATAACTTATAACTAGTTAATTAGTCATTAATTAGTAATAATAAAAAAGAGTTAAATTAATATAAACTAAGCTATTTATTATTAATTAAATAAATAGAACTAAGTTAATAAGTTAGAATAGCTAGCGAGGTAAGTCGAGGCTATTTTTTTTATAATTATATCCTTACTAACCTATAATAAAAATATATATATAATTTAATTACTAATTAGTATTAGTATATATATAAGTAGGTCAGACCTTTTGGTCGTAACTAGGTTAATAGGTTAGTATAGGTCTATTACGTATATATAGGAGTAGAAGTCCGTAGGTAGGGCCCGCGATCCCTCTGTAGGTATAAGTAGGTGGAAGGGTCCGTCTGCACGGGCCCAGACTGCCTACCTACCACCCCTACCTAACTACCTAATAGGGTCCCTTTTCTGCCTCGTAATCCAACACTGGTCGAATTTCGAGTGCCCTGTCGATGAAGATTGTTATTACTCACAGGGTAACACTGATGGCACTAACTTGGCGGTTGCCAAGAGCTGAGTATGTCTACCCCAGACTCTTACCCCAAGACTTCAATGCAACCATACAGCAACTATGTGTAGGGCTTGGGCTGTTGCGACCTTTCAGCCTCATAAGATTATGGTGCATGTACGATGCAGTCAAAAACATCACGGTTAATTTTGTAGGCCATCAAGAGTCATCTCGTGCACACTGCACTGCTCTCTAGCTAGGTCGATGCTGTTGTAACCAAGTTCTGTTGGGAGAGCCCCCAATACCAATAGATACCTTATTATACTCTGGTCCGAAACTTTCCGTCTTGAAATTAACGGGTCAACTCCTGACAATCTCATCGGATTTTCAACGTCTCTCTGACCTCGCGCCGCAGAAGGACGCTGTAGCCAAGGTGTGTGGTCTGAATCTGACAGTTCTTGCTCATAGAAGGTGATTATATTTGGCGACTGGAGTCCGAAAAACATCCTCTAAGCGCCATCGTCTGCCACATCCAGGCAATGATTGTCACCGTAGAGAGTTGCCAGCTTTGCACAACTCGTTTCGTTATCCAGTTTCTCTGCTAACCCCATTCTCATCTCGAAACGCATAAGCAGTTGCGCGACATCGGCGTTGCCGTCCAACTTTGTTCTTTTAGGCTAGGGGAGAAAGAAGCCGTCTTTCTGCCGGTTAGATGCCCAGGGCAGAAATTCAAAGTCGTGCCCCAAGCTCGCCTCGTCTTCCTCTCCACTATCAGGAGCAATAAAGTCACCGATTCTTCAGGCAAAATGGGAGCTAGCGCCGAATAATATTGACCGGGGCCCGCACCGCGCGCCGCGCGGACAGTGACATGAAGTTTAAGACTACTAAGCCTTGCTCTGTGGGAACCGAGCCGGCTGTAATTTCAGCCGGGTTGAATTTGTAACAGCTCGCAAGTCGACTGTTCGCAACGCACCTACTCTCGTCAAATTCCGGTCACCGCTCGAGGCGACCAGTGCTCACACTCACAGTTCTAGCGCGCGCGGGAAAGAACAAGCCTTTTGCCGCCGAGTCAGGGACTCAATGAAGCAAGGTCGTCAGCCCGTTCATCTCAAGCAAGCCGGACAAACCGTGTAGCAAATCAATATTATGATGTGGCCCCTGCTAGAAGAAGACTCTTGTACTCCGTACTTGCTGATAATTCCAACAACGCAGTGGGTCGGCGTGGGGATGAACAACGTGGCAAGTCGAGCCACCCGCGCCGCTTACAAAGTCCGAGATATTGTGTCCATATAATAGCTTCAACCATTCAGTCGATCAGCAACATATTTTCCACATCCATTGATGCGCGGTGGGATAGCCAAATGGTCGATTCAGTGGTGATACAGTCGTTTCTCAGCATTGAAATCAAATACAGATTGAAGCTCATAATCACAATGTTGTATAATTAACTTTCTCACATCGTGACGAATGACTCGCTGGATGCACATGTTCCGTCCGCCTTACAGGGGTAAGGCTTTGAGAGTCAGAGTTCAGTCAAGTCAAAAGCCAATTCCCCAAGCTAAGGTTCGCGGTGATTAGCCACAGGACAATGGCCCCCACAAGTGAGAATGAAGCTCATTTCCTACATGCGATGAACTCGGGAACCGGCGAACAGTGAGAAATCTTAATTGATGAAACCATCTGTGTGTTCGTGCCATCTGGTTGGGACTCGGCATTTTCGGGTGTTATTCGTCAACCGTGCAACCGTTCGTATTCTGTCCCAGTGCTTTAGGTGAACTTGTATTTAGGCCGTGATCATCGCTTCCCGTCTGTCTGTTCTGTCCAGCTCTCACCAACCCACTCTGTCACTCTTTCACAAGCCTGCCCACCACTTTGACTTTCTAAGTCTGTCCATTCTTTCTAACACGAATAATCACCAATAATCTCTTACCTAATCAACTTCAACCGCCAAAATGCAGTTCTCCATCTTCACCGTCATTGCCGCTGCTGCCAGCTTCGCTGCTGCTCTTCCCGTAAGTAATCTACCGAGCTAGTCTCGACTTGAAAAGACACCAGCGCTAACACAACCTTCTAGACTGCCACCTCCACCACCGCTGCCGCCGCTCCCTCCGCCACCTGCGGCAAGCTCGGCAACTTCCACAAGACCACCGTCAAGGCCGGCCAGACCTTGACCATCATCGCCCAGCGCTACAACTCTGGTATCTGCGACATCGCGTGGCAGAACAAGCTGGCCGACCCCAACGTCATCTACGCTGGCCAGGTCCTCCTCGTCCCCGTCGACGTCTGCGTGCCCGACAACACCTCCTGCATTAAGCCTTCCGGCACCGCTACCTGCGTCACTGGCGGCGCTGCCACCTACACCATCAAGTCTGGTGACACCTTCTTCGTTGTCGCCCAGAGCCTCGGCATCACCACCGACTCCCTGACTGGTGCCAACCCCGGTGTCGTTCCCGAGAGCCTCCAGGCCGGCCAGGTCATCAACGTCCCCGTCTGCTAAATCCTCCGTGGACGTTCGACAAGGACCTCACGAACTACATGTTTACCTGAGAAGTGAGCAATAGTGAGGCTAGAAAATATCAATACACAAAGCGATTCTTGGCACGTTTTTGGTCTTGCTTGACGTGCTCAATGATGTGAGTTCCTGTTGTAAAAGCCTATTCAAAACGAATAAGTCACTGTAGTGATTTCATCCTGTCTTGGATAGGAAAAGGCTAGATTACCAACACAGAAAAGGACAATCTATGGCAGTAATTCCATCTCAAATGCTTGACATATTCGTGAAGAAAAATTCCCGCGTACGCGACAAATTACTCAATTCGCTTTTGATCTGAGGCCTCCCTTCTCGTGTCGATTTCATGCTTCGTATAGCGCATCATCTGGGAAGATTCCTCCATGTGCTTTGTTCATGTGATCATAGCAAGGCTTCGAATCATTGAAAGCTTCCAGACAAACCCATCAGATGTGTGCTTTGCAAGCGCTGCAAGTCATGTGGTTGCAGCCGTCCGACTTTTGAATCGAAGTTTTGCATCTAGGACAATCTTTTATTCCTAGCTTCTTCTTGACTTTGTCGAACTTCCTATCAGCATCTGCCGCTGCTCCTGATGTGACGTATTTGTGCTCGGCACAGGTCTTGCCGCGGTGGTCGATGTTACATGATGCGCAAATGGTCTTTGAGCACCCTCGGCAGCTGAAGACTTTTGGCGGTCCTTGCAATGTCGGTCTGTATATGGCTTGGCAGTCTGGGGTTGGACACCAGCGAAACTCATCCGGGCGACTTTTGACATGACTCGTCACCGCGGAAGCAAGAAGCTCTTCGAAGGTGACCGATGACAGGGAGTCTTGAAGCTCCTGGAGTGAGAACAAGGCATTACAAGCGCCCTCGTCGGCCAGACAGCGGATGCCCGATTCTCCGTTACCAACGGTCGATTGGCAGAAGTTTTCGAAACAGTCACGGCAGTACACATGTCCACATTTGACTTTCAGTGGGGTCTCAGCCGTTGTCCAACAAACCGGACAGCATTCCTCTGCTACTGCGGTTGTCTCATGCTCCTGAGGTAAACGTCCTTTGGCCAAGATATCCATAGCCGTGTCAAAAGAAGCTCGCGGACCGATGATCTCCAACCTTTTGGGTGTCTCAAGAATGTTGAGGGATACAGCTTCCTCGCCCAGGATTTCGCAGATAGCCTTGAATCCTCCCCTGATGGCCCAGTGCAGACTCTCAGAGGTCAACGGTACATAGTGGATTGTGGAAGGGTTGTCGCTGAAAGACTGTAGCAATGCATCGCAAGCTCTCTGCGAGGCTTCGGGTGAGCCGAAGACGTGGATCTTGGCTTTGGACGGAGCGCACTGAAACGCCACTTTATGCTGTCCCTCGATGGGTCGAAGCCGTCGATTCGCCAGTGATTTATTATTGAAAGCTGGACTCCAGAGGGGCTTCTTACCTCCAGCATCGTATACTAAGCGTCCTTCGAGTAGCTTGTCTGTGTGAGTCTCAGCTGCCGCGAGATCAACTCCCCTTTCACTCTCGAGTCTCAGTGTGACGTAGCCATTTGCCGGTGGAAATCTTTTGAAGTTGACTCTTATCGAGCGGAAAGTCTGAGCAGCTTTCTCGAAGTCTAGAAGAACCGCGCTGAAGATATGATCCGCGATCTTGTAGGTTGCAGAATGAACTCTACTGACGCTGAGTCTGTCGTCCTTGTTGAATGGCAAGGGCTTAAAGTTAAGCAACCTAACCGCAGTCATAGCGTCTGCCTCGTCCGAGAAACGAGCCATCGCCTTGACTCGTTTGCCAACGGTGTCTGTATTCGCCTTGAGTCTCGTCTCCAATGGTCCAATGCCCACGAGTAGAGCTTCAACCAAGTCGACCTCACTCTTGGTATTGTCCAGGTCCTGCAGTCCCTCAAGTTTTACACTTGTGGGTCGCTGTCTCTGAGGAATCATGCTGAGAATGTCGTCCTTCGTAGCTTGTGGTGGAACGTATAGTCTCAACTTCGGTGACGAATTGGCTGAATATGGCATTCCCAAGTTGCTCCCCTGTCGGTGATGTAGCGCGTTCGACCTTGGTGCACAAGAAACCTTCGCTCCCAGCACAGTAAATATTCCAATTCCAAATTTACTGCGGACTTCACTCTCTGCAGACTCGGAACCAAAGGTCAAGCAAGCCAGTTGCTTTGGTTTGTGCCAGGAGCAGATGACTTTCTTGCGATTTACCCTGTGGGTGAACCCCTTGTTTGTATAAAGGTTGAGAGGCTTGTGCACTTCGACCTTCAATCCTGGTATTCCGGATATTTCTTCGATCTTAGGATTCTTGAACTTTTCGTAGAGTGATTGTGCAAAGTCAGGGTCTTCTGCCCGGATGATAGCACACATCAAGCCCCCTATGCCTTGAGGTCTTGCGCGAATGGCGAGACTTGGAATGTCGAACCCCGATCGACTCAGGAGTCGTGATACTGCTGCAACATCGCTTTGAGCGGGTAGGTTGAGAATGCTGGCGGAAGAAAAGTCGGAGAAGAGCGATAGCTTCTCGACAGATGCGCCTGGGCCAAAGTTTACCCAGGCACCTAGTAGCTCACGTGTGCACTTCTCTTGCGGTTCGGGCAGCTAGAAGCAGGAAATCAGCACCCATCTTCGGTCGCTTGATGAGTCTAAGGTTCCACATACCGCAACTTCACTTGCTGTTGATGCTGCTTCTCTTGGGACATTATCGTGAGAAAATGCGCACTTGACGCCACTTCTACAATTTCCCTTTGCAAAGAAGACGCAGGGGATCTTGGAGCGGGAGTCTTCCGCTACTGATCCAGTGGGCTCCACGCCTCTCAGCGCAGACTCGTGAGATGGGCCAGACGGCACGGTTTGATAGATGTGAGGGAAGGCGCATTCATCGCCTCTGGAGCAGAAGCCCTTTGCAAAGAACTTGCAGATCACTGGCGATAGGACCGCATCGGCCTTTCCGGATGCAGGCGACTTTCTGGGCCCTTCATGGACGAATGGGCAGTCAGACCCTGAGCGGCAACATCCTTTGAGATCAAATCGGCACCTTACGGCTGGCGATGGTGCCGCCGCTCGCGTTCTGACTTCCAACCAACTCGCCATCGTAAAATTCGCTCAGATTATTAATGACTGCTGGGGTAGGACCGAGGGAGGGTTGAACGCTGGACGACTGCCCGATGTAGGGTATTTTATTTAAGCCACAGCGGAGTGGCGATAGTTGAGGGACGCACATGATCCTGAGCGAGAAGTGTAAGCTAATTATACGTAGTAAACAGCAGACACCTTCTCGCGCTGCTTGAAGAGGGGTAATCTCAGGACGACCAGTGAAAAGCCAGGTGAAAATCTCAGCGTATCCTTGAGAGTTTTGCTATTGGGGCAGTACCATTTGGCTATTGGGGCAGTAATCCACTTTATTAGCCAATCAGAGCCTGCCTTCCGAACTTTAAATCTTTCGGCCCCGCTACACCTGCCCACGGGCCACCCGGCGTAATTGCTTACGGTCGCAATTTCCTATAATCGTAATTACTTACTTAATTACCTATTTGATCATTTTTTAAATAAGTAATTGCGACCGTACGTGTCCGTAATTACCTTATGTAATTGCGACCGTGGGTAAGTGCGACCGTAGGTAATTATAACCGTACGTGCCCGCAGCTGCCTTACGTAATTGCGACCGTAGGCAATTACGCTGGGTAGCCCGTGGGCAGGTGCAGCGGGTACAGGTGGGGAGTTGTGGTCCGAGCTCTATAGCCGTGAGCTCTCATTGGTCTAAAAAGTGGATTACTGCCCCAATAGCCAAATGGTACTGCCCCAATAGCAAAACTCATCCTTGATGCAGCGACAAGGCAAATGCAGGAGGCCAACCACGCTATCAGAGTTCGGCAAATCATGTGTGGCTACACCTCTTTGCTGTGCGGTTGGGCACAATAGGGCATCTCCAAGACAGCTACTGTCGTCAAAACCGTCTCCCGTTCTGTAGTTGACGATGGCCTTGGAAGAATCTGAGTATTGCTGCGACATGGTACCTGTCGTACAAAAACGGAACCGTAATTGCCGGCCAGCAATTACGCCTTATTTACCACAGTACCTAAGTACCAAAAGTACTATCCAGATCTTCTTCGACCCAAAAAACCCATTTTTTTCCAAGTTACAGACTTCACAAAAGGGACCGAAAATGAGCGAAAGTTGTAAAGATTGATCCTCTCAAAGGGAAACACTTCTGCCAGCTCGTGGGTCGGGAATGTATGTTGCTTTCCAAGACGATCGTCAATCAATTAGTACTTTGAAGCAGGCCGAAGAAAGTGTTCTATGATCAGCTCAATATTGACATGTCCATACCGTTCTTCCTCGATAGTCGCATCCGAGCGCTTCAAAGCGTGTGCAATCTCTGCTGTCGGTATGCAGAAGACTTCGATAAACTTGTGAACCATTGAGGTCCTAGTAGAGTACCAGTCCTTGTGGAATGGTCCAGCCAAGCGTGCAGTGGCCCCATGATCGTATTCATGCTCGATCCAAGCGATGTACATAGCCAGAGAAGATCTGATTGCTCGTGTAGGATCTGGCCAGTCTACGTCTACGACCAAGTTGTGGTAGAAGCAATCGCGTTTATAATCCACCTGGTAGCCATGCTGTTCGGTAATACATGAGTATTGGTGCACGATGTCACATTGGGGGTAGAGTTCAGCATACCTTGACTTCCGCCTGCCCTTTCACACATTTCGCATCTGATCTGCTTTTTTCCTCAACCTCTTTATCAAGTCTGCTCTTCATCTGCTTGAGCCAGTCCTTAAGTAGGTGCTCAAAGTCCTTGGCACTTGATTCTTCCATCTCAGTTTCCAAAATGGCAAGAAACTCTGACTCTTCGTCGAGTATGTCGTCGACTTCTTCAGCCTGCAGGCAGAGTGGACGAGATGAAGCAACAAAGCCATAGAGGCCATCCGCTGAATGACGCTGGAAGCAAAGATGGGACATTCCAAGCTCCTCATGCTTCTCCCACCGAATGAAAGAAAGCAGCAAGTCTTTTCCTTCTTGTGCTCCTCTATATTCCACTGTGAGGCACAGAAGCTCCATCGCCGCGATTGGAGGCTTCTCCCATATCCCTTGCCACCAATGTCTGGAAGAATTCAGCAAGTCAACAACCGAGAGACGGCCAAAGGATGAACAAGGGCATCTGCAGCCATCTATAGTGAAGACATTCGCGCCTCCGGCCAGCAGTATCCGCAAAGTCTCCATAGCAATCCAGAAGCCGTAGCCTCGGCTCTTCTCCATTCTACCAAGAGCGAAGTGTAGAGCTGTTCTATGATGCAAGTCTTTGAGATTGACGTCAGCTCCGACTTCAACAAGCTTTCTGACCAGATCAGGTTCGCCCGATTCGGCGGCTACCATCAGAGGGGTTTGGCCTTTGCTATTCATATGGTTGAATAGCCTGAACCCTTGCTCCATCAAAGCCTCGAAGTCAGTGATTCCGGTGTTGTAATGTAGCAGACAATTGTCTTTAATGCCAGAAGTCACATCATCAAAGGTCAAGTTGGCTGTACGACACTTCATCAAGAGCTGCCCGAGAAAAACCTCGCGCATTTCAAGATTGCCAAGGTTGGGATATTCGACGTGATACAACAAGACAGCGCTTTCGGCCCAGCCCTCCACAATCCTATTGTCGGCAAAGCCTTCCAGGCGAACTAGGAACCTGAAGATCAACTTCCAATGTCCACGCACGGCGGCGTAGTGTAGAAAAGTACGCCCATACTTTTTATCACCTGCGTTGATGCAGGCCCCAGCTTCAATCAAAAGGGTGACGGATTCATCCTGGTTTACGGCAGCAGCGTACATCAGGGGTGTGATGCCATGGATGTCAGTCATGTTAACATCATGTCCCGAATCAATGAGTGCTTTCAATCGTTGAGGATCCGAAACAGCCAGGTGAAGGGGTGTCTGCCCGAGGCTGTTCTTTTCGTCTTTCTTAGACTTAGATATCCATCTGGCTACAGCTTGTGTCGACTCGATCAGTATAGCCTCGTGGAGTGGTGTCATTCCAGCGAATCCTGCGTATCACACGTTAGGGGCCATTTCGTTTTCCTCGCTATTCCTCTCGAGTACAGAAATCAGTGAGATGCTTTAGGCTGAGGACTGAACTAACCTTGGTTGTGTGTGCACACTATCTTGAAATATTCGATGAAGAAAGGGTCTGGGGTAATTGCTTCTGAGATCCAGTTCGGCGATGACAGCGCTGGCCAGTCTTGAAAATCCCCAACAACTCCGGAGACATCGTAACCCAAATCGAGAAGGAGTTCCAGCAAGTAAAAGTGGGGGCCTTCGCCAATCCACTGCGCGCATTGCACAAGAAACCTGTAATGACGAATCAATGACCTTAGCCATTTCACATGCTCCCAGTTTACGAGTTTGACCTACGGCACACTGTCAGTCCCTTTGGTCATTTCGAACTCTTGCATGAAGAGTATCAGTAGTTCCCATTGAGTCTGATCATTTCCCCTTGCCCACGGATACCTCAAAATCTCCTATCATCATCATCATCTGTCAGAATATGGCCGTAAATGAAGCTTTGGCAAACCCACCTCGATATAGGACTTCCCACCTGGATTCACGTGGCGGCTGAAACCTTGCGGGTCTGCTCTGTAGAGCTGTCTCAGGCTTTCGCTAGCCTCTTCGAATCCAAGGCTGTACGTCTGGCACCTCCATATAATCTCGAAACCTGGAGACGTGTACGGCACTATTTGCTCCATTTCGAGATTCGGACGAAGTGAGAACCTGCCTGCGGATGTGATAGTATAGACCTCAAGCACTGCTGCCCATCTAATGCCAAACTGCGAGAACGCAAGCCTCACTGAAGCTCCGTATCTTGTCGTGTTGCAGGTCTCCAGGTCGCAGCTCTGCTGCAAAGCGCCCCAGGGGGTAAGTCGGAGCACCCCCATTCGGCCACCCCCCCCATTCGGCCACCCCCCCCATTCGGCCACCCCCCCCATTCGGCCACCCCAAAAATCCCTCCCAGCCACCCCAATTAAAGTCCTACCCTTAATCTATAAACTACTATAATAATTATAATTATTATTTAAACAAATTTCTTTTTAATATATATATTCTTTATTATATTATAGTATTATATACTAAAAATAAAGTTATTTAAGCGCTTAAAGTAATTAGAAATAGTACTTTAGTTAAGAGGGCCTTGATTAAGTTTAGGATTCTAAGGAGTATATTTTGGAATTATTAACGAGGTTAATAAGCTAAGGTAATCGCTTTTATAAACTAATAAAGGCTTCTCCCTTAGTAAGAAAATAGGCTAGTTAAATAGGTTCGTATTTAGTATATTTTAAGAATTATATTAACTTATAAATAAATTAGAGAATTTATTAAATAAGTATTATAAGCCTAGGGGGATAATTATCCTCTTAAAAAGAGATAAATAAATACTTTTTTAAAATAGAACTTATTTATTAAGGTCTAGAGAAGTTATTTTATAAATTTAAAATATATTAATAAAGTATTTACTAAAGTAATTAGGCCCTAGTTCTAATTATTTAATATACTAGAGATTAAGAATATTAAATAGGTTAATAAATATAATATAAATAAGACTAATATCCTTAAGGGTAAGGGATTTAATAGGCTAGTCTTAGGCATAGCTAAGACTAACGTAGTACAGAAAAAAGAGCTTAGATTATATTTTTAAATCTCTATTATTAAGTATATCTCTACTAATAATAAAGCTATTAAATTATTACTAATTTATAAAAAAAAATCGGTTTAATAATAATAGTTCCCCCTTAATTTTAAAGATCTCGATAGTTAGGAGTTTATAATAATAAATAATAAGTAGACTATAGACTAGACTGCCCTTATATAGTTAAGGGTAGTCTTTTTACTATAAACTAAGCCCCCCCTAACTAGGGGACTTAACTTATAGCTAGAGCCTCGACTATTAATTCTAAATAGGTATAGGAGTTATATAATAATAGAATTTATATAAGAGTGCTATATTAATAACGTTTACTTATTATTCTTATTATTATATACCTCTTATATCCTTTAGTTATTAAATATAGCTATTTTTAGTCTTATTAAAACTTATTATAAAAAGGAGCTTAGTAAGGAGGATATAATAAATAATTTTATTATTATTAAAAAGCGGTACTTCTTAGCTTATTATATTATAGCTCGTTTACTTAGTTTAATAAGGGATAATATACGAAGTAATTAGAGAGTAACTAGCTTATAGTTACTTAATATAGCTATACTTTTTAGTAATTTTATAGTATTATTTAGCCTAGCTATATTATTAAATAATATTACTAATACTAAGTAAATAATTATTAATATTACTAAAGTCGTTAACTAGACTTTTATAGCGTTTATTATTAACTAATTAATTCTTAAAAAAGCTAGCGATCTCTATAAGTAATTAAAGCTATTTATAAAACTTAGGCCTAATTATTATACTTAATATTTACTTTTTTATAAAGTTAAAAAAGCCTTTAATAAGAAGTCCTTTTTATTAACCTTATTTTAATAATAAGTTCGAGTTTTAAAAACTAGAGTTAAGTATATAACTTTTAAAAAAAAAAAGAGTATTTAAATAGACCTAAATACTAAGTTTATTAATATTAAGGATATAAAGAGGGCTTAGGAAGATATTAATAAGCGTTTAATTAGTCCTAGTTAAACCGCAGAGGTCGAATTACTTAGTAAGGGTAGTGACTGTATTATAGTAGCAGTAGAAGGTAGTTAATTAATTGACTGTAGTTGGTGGCGATGTGCCTGGACCTACTTTTGATGGGGTGGCCGAATGGGGGGGGTGGCCGAATGGGGGTGCTCCGACTTATACTCTAGAGCCCAGAACCGATGTGTTGTCCTGTTCGTGCGATGGCAAACACAAGAGCATGGTCTCAAAAGGCAATTTCCTCTATGTTTGGCCCTCAATTTCTCTCTTCTTGGCACTATGCCAACGGAGGCGGTTGGAGATTGGGATAAGTCCGAAGCAGAAGCCGGAGCCAGCTCTGAGGCTGACTCTTCAGGAGGATTTCCTGTCGGCGGCAAGGTGTGAAGTTGGCTGACCAAGGTTAACTCTTTAAGCTGGTTCGAGTTTCTATACGTCGTGATCCTGACATTGACACTCTGTTAGTGATTGAAAGGCGGCAGAAGTATCTTCAAAGGATTATGACACGCACAAAATCATATTGATCTTCGCCCCTTGAATACTTCGCTGCAAAGCCATCACATTTTCGTTCCAATCTCGAAAAGCAAGGAACTTAAGCGCGTTGGCCTTTACAGTACTTTTTGATGTTGGAGGTATCTTCGCGATCAGAGACTTCAAATCCCGAACAACTTGGTCGCAATCCGCTTGACAATGTTGAACCACAGAATCATTGCGATTAGAAGCATGCACAAGTATATCCTGCATAACATGTGTCAAGAGATCCAGTTCTCGGATAAGGGTGCTGATATCGGTCGCAGCCTTGCCCGCATTGTCGTGGATAGCTCGCAATTTGCTGACGCCCTCACCAATCTGTACCATGAGGGACACAAAACCAGCCACTCCAGCGGCAACTCCAAAGAATTCAGCCATGCCCTGAGACGACACGCAGGAGAAAAGAAGATAAACTTTCGAGGGAATGCCAACGAGAGGGAGGATCTTGCTATAGGAAGATTTACGAAATTTTGTGGGAAGGACGAGGGGTAAAGTCAGGCTCTACGGCAGTCTGCCTCTGGGTTCGCCTTGTGTGCTGCGCCTTCATGGGACCAACCTGATGGAGGTTTCCAAGCCAATCGCATGGCCATCATGCTTCGGCACTTCTAATTAACATTAAATGACCAGGCGATGACAAATATTTGTGAATGATTGGCAGGAAGCTCTTGGAGTACCTCAACATATCTCGAAAGCCCAGTGAGAGCACATGTGGGCTTCCATTGGCTCCTATTCGCGTGCAGTCACGACAGCAGGCAGCCATTCTTGGAACATCGACGTTCCAAACAAGGGCAATTCCAGTGGAGTCGTTTACGAAAGTCAACATCGTGATCCTATACTTCTCATCTTTTTTACACTCGTTTCTTTTTTTTTTCCCTCTTAAACATCGAGGAAAAGAGGCAATCTCAGCATTCAAGAGTGGCGATGTTCTGTAATGATAGTCTATTCGTGTGCCTCCATGATATATTTAACCGTTTCACTTTGACCGATTCGTAGATCTGTCACTCACTCGTCGACCTCGGAGGCTCGTAGATCCAGCCGTTGAATCATCGCGAGGCCTAGTCTCTTTGGCAGGTGGCTAGATCACGCCCACAACCGGGCGGTCCCCGATTCGCACGATCCTCAAGTTTCAAACCCTCTTCGCGAGGACTCATTGCTGCTCGCGTCAGAAGTTTTGCGGGAGACGCAAAGGCAACACTAGGGGCCTAAGCAAGGTTGATTAGCACGATTTGGATGGATCACGGCGGTGAATTATTTGCAGTAGGTAGCTCATAAAGGACCCATACCAGTGCTGCCAGGGCGAATGCTGAATTCCTAGGAAGACTCAGTCCTAGGGCTCCGACGCTTCCAAGAGCGATCGTGCTAGCAAGTAGTAGGGCTTGAAGCCGCATTGTTGCCTTGCTTCAATTTCGTGTATCGGATAGGTTTGTCAAATTTGCGTCAAGTGACGGTCAACTGAAAACTGGTGGGAATATGGAGATGGGAACGTTCGGATACGACTTCTAAACCAAGGCAGGGGCACTTTAAGTCTTATGTAGACCATTCTCCAGAGTCCAAGTCAGTGATGCCGATGACCTCTTCATGTTTTTAAAGAACCTCGCCCAACTTACTCGCGATATCTCAGAGGCCCAGATACAGTGGTTCTAACCAAAGGGTATCGTTCGCATGTACGTTCGATTAAACTTTCCCTTAGCGCGCGTTGATTCGGTAGTGGTTGCTCTTCAGGCCTGAGCCACGGTCTCTTCGCTCGAGTGCACTGTCCACTCAGCGCCTTTAGAGCTTCCGTTGAAGCTTTAATTATAAAACATACAGAGTCAGAAACGCTAGCGCCCACCAGGATGAAACCAGACTACGGAAATATTCTAGTTTTGCCTTGACTCAACATATCGCCGTAACGATATTTGGAGAGGAATCAGCTGAGAGACACGTAAGAGGTGCTTGGCACCTATGACAAGGCATCGATCGCTGCAGGTATTGCGAGCGTACCCGAGTTCTCAGCATCGGCGTCGGTAACTTCACTCGGGCGTAGATAGCTGCCGAAGCCGCGATCATTGTATCATTGGGCTCGATAATAATTCATTAGCTGCTCAGACGACTATGATGGCTTTGAAAAGTTCATTCTTCCGTAGCGCTTGCCTGAGTATTGGGGGCCATATTTGCTTGCAAGACTGCCTGTCGTTTTTGGACGTGATGACCATATTTTAGATCCGTAGTCAACCAGGGCATACCTATTTACTATCGTTGCCTTCAAACCACCTACCCAATCTTCAGAATCGGCACAAGTTTCTTCTCGTACTTTCACTCCTGCGCCGGAATGAAGTTCTCTAGTCCAGAAGTCGTCAGCGTCTCTCAACATCTGTTCCACTGGCTTTGTCCATGGCCTACTACATCGAATTTGAAAATCTAGCGGAATTGGAAAATGTACAATTCTACTAGTCAAGGACTCAAATCATTCGGAAAGTAGTAGCCTGCTTTGGAGCTTTCGCATGGATCCCACTGCAACTAGCACAGGCAGGATAGACCTTGTGACACTGAGTCTCTCATCTAACCTAACTGCTATATTAAAGGATTCACACTTTTGCCTTCGACCCGCTAACGAGTACAATAGACCTCTCAATCTCAAACGGCCCTCCGCCGTACTTTTTCCCCAAATACTCAACAATGACAGGCTTCAACTTGTGCCTTAACTTCTCCTTTTGCTCCTCAGACCAGTATCTCTCAACGGTACCCGTAAGCAGCGCCTGAAAAATAATACAAAATTGCTCAGGATCTCTGAAAGTGATAGGCTTGGCCACGGTTTCCGAGTCAATCTCAGTCAGTCCCGAAGCATTATACATGGCAGCCGCGAAATAGGGATCATCCCATGCGCCAGGTGACCAAAGTCCGGTCAGATGGCATGACTTCTGCGGCCATGGCACTGGTTGCTGCCCGGGGACGCTAAGTTTTGCGACGGCATCGCGGGTATCGTAGACCCAACCTTCCGTTGCCCATGTAGAACTCGCGATACGGCCGCCTGGCTTGAGAACGCGGTACAGTTCTACTAATCAATCAGTGACAGGCCAGAGAACGATGTTTCTCCTTGACAGTTTTGTATCCTTTGACAGTGGACGCTGGCGGCGCACCTACCTGCTAGGCCCGCGTAGGGTTCAGCGACAACCATCAACGCCATGCCAACGACTATGAAGTCAAAGCTGTTCGACTCAAATGGTAAGCTCTGATGTAGTCAGTAAAGAATCCATTGTTACATCAACCGTCCATGTACAAAGAGACTCTAAACTACCCATATTGGGAGGGAGCCTGTCACATACCGCCATATCCGCCTGGACCACCGTCGTATCCGTCCAGCCGTCCTTCCCAACTCGGCCCCTGACATGTTCAATCTGACCGCCACTAGAATCAGAGCAAGTCAATCTCACAAGCCCCTTCCCATCTTGCCCTGTTGACTTCAGCATCTCCTGAATGCAGGCCGAGACAACGCCTGCACCGCAGCACATATCAAGCACCTCGATAGGCTCAGTGAGCGAAGCAAACTTATCCTCTGTCAGACCGCAATAATTCAGCAGCGGCTGCGTGATCGGAGCAGTGATGTACTCGGTGTTACGGTAGATGTTCCCGACCTTGGGGTTTCGCCAGAACGTGGTGTGGTTAGCCCTGTCTCCCGCGGGGCTCAGGGCCGCGGGGTTGAGGAAGAGTTTGGATTGGCCGGGTGTTCCCTTGCTTGAGTGAGTGTAGGATGCCATGCTGATGGCGCCCAATTTGATGCATCGGACTGCAGTCGGAATGAAATATAGTTCGAGTGTCTTTGATAGATGTACAGTGGCAAGTAGGAAAGCGCGCAAGCTCTTGTGATAAGACTGGTTCAAAGGGCAACATTTTATATAACTCTTCGTCCGTGCCATTGAGCATTTTTATACATCATTCTGAGGTGTTCTACGGTACCGAGAGCGAAGTTGAAGGGTGATAACGCATTTGAGATGACTTTACAAGTATAATGCAAACCCTACCGTTAGAGACAGATGATAGCTCCCACTTTCCGAAACAAGACTGAAGATTGAAAAAGATAGGCGGAACCAAATCCTACTCCCAAAGGCAAAATTAGGTCTATTCCATCACGAAGCTCAAGTCCGACGGCCATGCGGCTCGTCAGATCTTGCTCTGGTCGGGGAGGAATACTGATCCGGCCAGGATACCATTGGTAGCCCAGCGCGGCTTCGTGTGTGCAGATGCTGGGATGAGAATGGGCTGAGGTGACAATATCTTGAGTGCATTTCCTCTTCCCCTCAACAACTTTCTCACATGGCAGTACTTATCGCTCCAGGTTGGATTCGCACTTAAACATTCCCTTCCACCCTCTCGGCAACTTCCTTTGATTACCGTCAAGCATGTGCTAGGCCTTAACTTCAATAAGCTATCGGGTTGTGAGAAGCAAGAGCCGAGAAGGCAACCAGCTCACCATGGGGGTAAGGTTTGTTGTTAAGCATGAGAGTTCAAGCTTAAGTGAGGTGGAGTGAAACCCCTGGTGGGATGCGAAAGTTGTTGGGGAGTCGAGGGGTGGGGGACTCTCAAGATCGGTGCGAGGCACTTGGACCCGTCCCGACGGCGTTTCTCTTCATATGAGGCCGCCGATTATCAAGACCCCGCTCCGTGGCCGGTGGTGCTGTGGAGCGTTCCCCGGGCACCATCGCGGATGGTTTCCGGTGAGTTTCAACCTTACTGCTCGTGGTAACGAGCGCGGACACCCCGCGGTGTGTGTCGTTCTTTTGAATATTGCTAAGGCCGGGCGCCAGTCACAGTTAGTTTCTCGGGATGACAAGCAAAGAGTTGATGGTATTTCCACAACAGGCTCCCCGATATCCATGCTTGACTTGCTATATTGGCGTGATTGAAGACACGTATATGCACTGACCGAGGGAGTTAAGTGCATCCCTAGACACACGAAAAATGTCTTTGATATCTCAGAGCTTTTAATGAGTAATCATCAGTAATACTTCCCGTTGCATGGCCCTGAAATGCCAGCTCAAAGTATGTCGGCAACTCAGTCTCTAGCGACACAAAACTAGTCCGATCAATAACCTGTGTTTTCCAGTCAAAGGAAGGGGCTGACGAGAGTCCCAGGTATTGTTGGGCTACATTTCCCGCCCTTTCCGATTCTTACGGGAGCTATGCTTGGGAGGTACAAAGCTACGCGGGGTTTTCTCATACGAAAGCACATCAGCATGAGTTGAGACACCGTGAACTATAGTGAGTGAGCCCGCACATTTGTTGGAGGCTCGTTTGAGTTGGAGTGCCATCTCTCTTGAATAAGGTATAGTCCTTATTAAACACGATGAGATATGAACAAGGCAATAAAATCTCAGCGATGAGTACGCGTTCTACCTATCGTAGGATGATGCGCGACTCGAGGACGAACCACGCACCCTGCCTACTTACTTCGTACTTGCCAGGCAGCTAGGAACAGCCTCACCGGGAACCCTGCCCCCAGGACTTCGTAAAGAACAAGCACATGATCAACACCCAACTCCGACCCAAAAATAAACCACAACAGATACATAGAGACAAGAGCTTCTTTCTATAATGACGTCATATTGCCAAGGCAAGCGCAGGAATAAAAACGTGGCAAGGTAAAGTAAGGAAGGGTAAGGTGAGTTAGACACTAGTCGGGCGGGTAGGCAAGGTCACTCGACACCACCAACCCAAGGCAAAGATACAAGCAAGCCACCTGACACTGTCAGACGGGTTGGGCTGTACCCAAGACGTGAACTTACCGAGAAACCGAGACCGTCACGACACCGACATCACGTTGTCGCGCGAAATGCTTAACGGATCAGATAAACGGGTGCGGAATCGACGTTTTCGATGCGTGCACGCGGTGGTTTCTTCGTTGTGTTTCTTACATTGTTGTCTTTCTTAAACACGCGTATCCCTGGAACATTAGTTATTTGAGGCCATGCGCTGACGGAGAGTCATATTATCATGGAACAAACGTGTCTGCAGACCGATTCATGTAAACGGGAAGACAAAATGATCGCTTATAACTGGGTACGCGCGCGCACGTTCGCACAAGCGAAGGGTGAAGCAGGTCAGGTAACTGAGAAAACGGATTAGAACTCATGATACAATTGTATGTACACTTGATGGACATATATACAGCGCCCGCCGTCCCCGGCCGCCCTGCATGCTAGTCCAAGCCTCTTCTACGATCCCTTGCCGCCAAGGCCCGGACGCGTGCGGCGTCGGGCTGCGGCTTCTGAATACGGCACGCTGATTCTTCGGGAGTCCTCCTACTGATACTACTACTGCTAATGCCCTTTGCGGGGCTGGCGTCACGACGGCGTAGGAGATGGGGTATCTTTGGTGAGGATGCGCGGAAAGATTGGGGTATCGAACGGAAAGGAGATTTGCTGTCAAGGTAAGACGCCGTCGTTGTTGTTTCTGGTTTGGGTGTTGGTGTTTCTGAAGACTCCATCACGTCGTCGTAGAGGTCGAAGGGAAGCTGGGTTGTCGGGAACTCTTCTTCGCAGTCGTCCTCTTCAATGGCGCTGTCGGTGTATTCGCTAGATTGCTCCTCCTCCACGGTAGATTCACGCGTCAAACGGTGCTCTTCTAGATCAGAGACCGACGTCGTCAGAGAATCAGGATCTTCAGACTGTGAGGTATCTTCTTCCTCGTCGTCGTCTTCATCATCGAGACACTGAAGCCGCCTCTCTTCGAGTCGGCCGGACTCGGATCCAGAAAAGGATAATGTTCGCGCGGGCGTGAGGTTGTGGTGGTAGCTGTGGTCGTGATCATGGTCGATTGGGGACGACACAGAGGTATCGGAGTGCATCGTCATGGAGCGAGGAGACAGAGGGAGATCTGTGGTGATGGCGGAAGAGATAGAGGTAGAAATGTGAAAAGGCTCATGCGTCATAATGGGCTTGTCGTCATCATCATCGTGAAAGAAACAGGGACCGTCGTCGAGGCTGCTGAGGTTGGTGCTCGCGGTGCGAGAGCTGCACCGATCACTGAAGGAGGTACCGGTGGAAGATGCATAGTAACCTTGCGCGCATGAATAGTCGTCGGGGAGGTAGCTTGAGAACAGTCGCACCAGGGAGTCGAGCGAACGTGTTCGGAAGAGCTGCAGAGCGTACGACCACTGCGCCGTGCCGACGAGCTTGGGGTTCGCAATGATCTCGACAGCAGCGAGATCAAGAGACATGTTGAGTTCCTTCAAGCGTTGTTCCTTGCGGTCAGCCATGAGGCGATGGAACTCGTCGGCGGTGTCGGCGATGTGGGAGATCTCGCAGACATCATTGTGAAAGGCGTCGGGGTCCTGGATGCTGGAAGGAATCGTGTTGTACTGGTCTTGCAGTTTGGTGGAGAGATCCTCTCTCTTCATCCCAAACTTCCAGAAAGGCCAAGCACAACCCGGTTCGTCCATGTTAGGGCAAGACCGTACTGAAGAGGATAGTCGACGACGAGAAGTAGTTGTCGATTGGTAGTAGGAGTCGGAGTGGAGAGAAGAGTCGGTTCAGGCGGTTCGGAGGAAGGGAATGAAGGGTGGCTGGTGAGGCCGGTGGCTTCGGTTTTCTCGATGGAAGAAATGGTTGTTTTTTAGTGACGACATGAAGAACATTTAGATGCAACTGCAAAGGGTATCCATTGTGAATATTCAGGTGTCCGTGAGGAGCGAAAGGTGAATGTCGGGGTTGTTGATGGGCTCGTTGGTGATGAGGATGGACGGTTTCAGGGCGTGGGGACACCGAGGAGAGCGGGAATGAGTTGGTCGGGGGGGTGCCCGGACGCAATGTGCGTGAAGCCAGAGTCGGACGAACTTCACGCCGATTCAAAACATCGCCAAAAGTCACGTGTGGCCGGAGAGAATTGCAAAGATGACGGGAAAGTGCAAGGGACCCGGAGACGCTAGCGGCACACCAAGCAGCACTAGCGCCGACAGGAGGCCCTACGACTAGGGGGGTATCCCTGCTGTGTCCGACAAAACCGGAACACGAGGGCAGGGCTGTCCTGGCCTTCTCAGACTCCGCCACTCTAGCGAGCCAATGGTAGAAGAAGGAATGATGCAGAGTAGCATGGTATCTTCAGTCAGAACCAATGGAAACGCTTACTAAGGCTGCAAGCGTCTGAGCGGGTCCACTCACGCAAGCCACGAGACGATATTCTGGGTTGGCCCGGGCGCAGGCAGTGAACCACAGCCAGGCTCTGCTCTTACTCACTCACTCACTTTTCCCGCACTCTCCGTCTGGCTCGGAGCGTGAATGTGAGTCTTTCAGTTGGGTTCTCAATTTCCATTTCGGTGGCGACAGACAGCCTGCTTCCGCAACAGCGGGAGGATGATGGAAAAGGAAGAAGAGTTGGTTGGGCGGAGTTGACAAGAGGCGGCGACACAAGTCCAACAGGATGGCTCAGTCATCAAGCCTCGCTTCCACAGCCAACCACCGAGTGACTCGCTCATTGTTGGCCGTTCTCACTCACCCGAGGCACATTTCGACTCATCAAGATTCATCGAAACCCACTCATTTCGCAGTGTCATTGTCTCATCCCGACTTGCGATATTCAATACTATCATGGCCTGCGACCTGTCTTCAGTCAGTCTGACACCTCAGTCCGGATCTCCCGACAGACTGCTTCCTCATAAGAAACCTCTTCCGCACCTGTCCCAGTCACGGCCGGGCCGCTGTCTCTGTTTCTCCAGTTCTCAACTCATTCGCCTTGACGCGTGAATACGGACAGGTCAAGTGACTTTATCCCGTTCATCCTCATTGCGTCAGGTTATGGTCAACTGTCAGGGGCCTGGCGGGCACTGCGAGACCTGCAGACCATCGTCTCACTCACAGTGATCGATCCTCCTCAGTGTGCGCCGTTCGGACCGTTGAATGAGAGGCGCTGTTGTGGCTGAGAGATAGTCGACGTTCCGGTTTGGCTTGATGAGCGACGAAGCGCTGAAGGCTCTCGTTCGATGAAGCTAATGTCACTTCCCACATTAGGTCTGCCGCTGGGATACCTCTGCCCCTCTGTTGACCAGGGCTGACGCTGGGTCAGATCTCAAATGGGAACGATCTCTCTCCTCTGGGCCTCCAGCGCCATGCCTGGTTGGAAGCCCTGCAGCCCGGCCAGCCCATCATTTCAGTCGATTTTCCTCTTCCCCTCACATCTTCTCCAAGACCAAGGCCAACCGGCCCTAGGCACCAGTCTCGTTCCACAGGGTTCGATGACTCTTCAAAACCTAGGGATATGCGCGCGTTCCAAAATCATTTCCGTACTCAGAGAGTGTGTTTCGTCCTTAGTTGCGGCCACACACAAAGATATCGCTGAATGTGCTGACACTGAGAGAATCTCACTCAAACACCCAAGTTGCTGCTAGAGCAGCGTAATCTTACAATTAGTATCTTTGCCCTGCTGGTCGGCCGATAAACTACTTGAGGCTGAGACTCCATCAGCAGGCCCTCCCATAAGGTCCCAAGGTCCCTCCCCCCGTCAGCTCAAGTCAGCTCAACCCCGTTCACTCCCCGTTTATCCCGTTCCCCGCCGTCGTCTGCTCTTCAGTTGACATTGGGCTCATCTGTCCATTTGTTCATCTGACGTCGAGTTCTGTCCGTCTGCCCTTCTCCAACACCCCGACAGAACAGCTTGTTGGCAGTGCTCAGGAGGCTCATTAATGCCGTGCTGTTCCTGCATCTGTACCTGGCAGAGAAACTGTTTCTCTCCTCCTGTTTCTTTTCCCTTTTCCCCATTCATAAATCACGCCTCTGCCAACCTACAGACCGCTGCGCTCTGAACCCTGCCCATCGCAAAAGATCTGACCACGCTCACCCTGCCGCGCACCATCTCACTCTTACTCAACTCGCCTGTCCGCCTGGCCATACCAGGATAGACAACATCTTACCTCACACCAAACCTACGTGTCCAGGCCAACCCATCCCGGCCAGACTCACTCACCTCATTGCCACTGCGACGACAACGACGACTCACACCTCTCACCCCACGACCCGCTGTCCGGAGTGCCTGGCGTGGTTCCAGAGTCCATCTCCCCGTAAGGTATCCGTAGCTGCCGAGCCGCCATCGCAAATCGAACCGCGCATGGGCCACGGGAGGCTAGGCAACATCGTCATCCCTTCCCTCGCTTGATGGGAGACCGCCGGATCCGCGGCTCGGAGGAGCCGTCGGAAGAAAAGACAGAACCGTTCTCTCAATCTGAAATCGATGCCCGCATGAGAAACATCCGCGTAGAGGAACCCTTTGACCTCATCTCGGGCGACCCCGTGCCGCTAGACAAGCTCCGTGTTGAGGAGCACCACCACAAGCAGGGCATCCGCATCCTCGTCCGACCCCTTACTCGGAGCCGCTCGGTGAGCCCGGGTAACTACAACTGCCAGTGGCTCGCTCTCCGCGCCGAGGTTGCTTCTGAGCAGGAACCTCAACACAAGGTGCTCGCCGTCTCCCAGACGTCCCGGGACATAAAGTTCTCCGTGCGTATCCCGCCGGAGCGGTTGGACGACAACACGCCCCGCCCACCGCTGTGGTGTGAGCTTTACTATGATCCGACGAGCGATAACCAGATCCTTCTGAACAGATCCGAGGTGCCCATTTCATTGACGAGGATATCCGACGGTCCAGGTTCTTGCGCCAGCTGGGGGGTTAATCCGGGAGCCCCCAAGGCGCTGTCACCAGGAACATGGAGGATCAACGTTCGCGATGTTGAAGTGCTCGACTTTAGGATCCTGGAGAAGCGGCCCGCCTACTTCAAACATGCCGACTCGGACCTCAAAGACGAACTCCCCTCAAGCTCAAACTCGGATGCCCTCAACGCCTCTGGTAAGCGGTCATTCACCGCCGATGATGGTGAGCCACGGTCCGAGAAGAAGGCTCGCACGACGGAGGAGGCCGGCATAGTGAAGAAGGAAAAGGAAGACGGCGTCATCATGTTCCTCAGACCACAAGCACAACCACTCGTATTCCCCTTGCCCACAGAAGCCAAGGGCAGAGAACTTGTGGCGACAAACGGCCACGCCCTTCTGGACATGCAAAAGGACGAGACGGTCGTCATCCCCGGCGGCTGCGAGATCGACGAGTACACAGTCTCCAAGCGCGACCAAATCGCCTCCACCGCCCTCTCCTCCGTCTTCACCGCAGAGCACTCCAACGTTCCAGACGGCATCGTCACTGTCAAAGTCCTGAAGACCCGCACTGCCAACGCAAACACCAACACCGCCTCGAAGCCCCAGGACAACAACGAGCGTAACGTGATCCGTCAGGCCGACATGTGGCTCCGCGAGTACCAGTCCCAAGACGACCTCCGCCACGAGTCCATCGTCAAGCTCTACGGCGGCGACGCCCGCTACCTCTCCCTCTACATGGAACACGTCGACGCAAAGGACCTCAGTGCAAAGGGCGTCTGGCGCTCCCAGCTAGACCACAGCTTCCTCGGCGACCGCACTGACGCCTTTGCCATCGCGCGCGACATCAGCGGCGCACTGCACTATCTGCACAGCAAGAACCTCGTCCACAACGATATCAAGCCCGCCAACATCCTCTACTCGCCCTCCCGCGGCGCCGTGCTTTGTGACTTCGGCCTGTCGACGCACACCAGCGGGCCCGTGACGACGGGAGGGACGCCGTACTACATCCCGCCCGAGTTCATCGGCAAGAAGCTCCGCGGCCCGCCGTCGGATGTCTGGGCGCTCGGCGTGACGATGCTCTACGTTCTCGGCAAGATCCCCTTCCCGGACGCACGCTCACGGAAGCAGGCTAAACAGACGGCGCTGTACTGGATGATTGCCGACGTGAATCGACCCCCGCCCCCGCCGAACCCGCAGCAGAGGGGCCCCGCTCAGCCTTGCCCTGCTGTGGATCAGATGTACAGATGGCTGAGCGAGGTTGCGGTGGCGAGGGAGAAGCTGTACCCGCGCGACAAGCTTGAGCGGCTTGTTTCCGATATGTTGATACCCGCGCCGACACAGCGGATCACCATGGCCCGCGTTGTGAGAGAGCTGTATGTCATGGAACAGCAGGCTCTCGTGAAGAGGTGATCGGTTGCGCTCACCAATACCCTTTTCTCATGTTTTGGCATGGATTTAATCTGGATTATACGTTGTCGTTTTGGTCGAGATAGACGCCACTGCCCCGCCGGTGCGCATGAAGCTGCATGATGTTTGCGAGAGATACCACTGATGTTGAGAAAGTAGCATGCATGGTTTTTGAGTAAGTGCTTTTTGATTGGAATTGGGGATTCACGCCGACCTCGTTCAGTAACATTGACGCAGTTCAGGCTGCATTGCATTTGGTCATATTTGGACACGGTTCGCATCTCATATATACACATACATATAACTGAGCATAGCATCTTTTGAGAAATTTCCTTTTCATTATCATATCGGTCATCCAGAGGATGAACTGGTATCAAGCATTCATGTACATTAGAAGCACGAACGCATTTCTCATGCTGTCCCCTCTTCCGTGATAGATGTCTTATGACACCTTAAGCTCCCGTCACATCTTTCCCCTCTGGATGTTGTCTTACAGACTCATGCTAAAGACAAATGCCATGCTGAGACCAACGACCGATGAGAGGGCGAGCATGTGGGCTCCGTTACCTGCCGCGCCGCTGGAACCGCTGCCTGAGGTAGAGTTGCCCGTGCTGTTCCCGCTGGTGCTGTTGGTTCCGTTGGCGCTCTGCTCCTTGATGGTGTGGACCGTTACGCCCTCCGTCTTGCACTGATCCGAGGGGAGGGTGGTGGCGTTTGAAGTGAAGCGGATGTCGGCGCACTACATCGTCCATCACGTTAGCATCCTCTCCACAGAACGTTTCTTTCAACAAGCATCCACAGTACTTGATCAAAGAAGATAGTAGAACATACGTTGTAGAGTCCAGACCCAGACTCGCCGACAGTAACAACCTGGATACTTCCCCTCTGTCCGTCCTTTGCGGGCGTCGGCAGGGCAAGCTTCTCAACGCAGAGGGTGCCGGAGCCGGTGGCGTTCCAGAACTGCGGGGTGAGGGTGATGTTATGCGTCGTGACATTGCCGCCGGACTCCAGGCCGAGGTTGATGAAGACGTAGGTCCAGTCGTGGTGCAGGTCGAGCTCGATGGAGCCGCCGTCGAGGGGCCAGTCTGTGACGTTGCCTCTTCCGTAAGGGACTCCGGCACCTGGTGACGAGGTCAGCTTGTGTCACTTGTCGCACTCGAGTTACGGGGAGACGAAGGCAAGAGTGACTGGGAAAAGAGGGGAACTGTACAGGGGTAAGTCCACTGAGAGTAACCCGTCAGGTTCGTTCCGCTTAGGGTATCAGCGCGCCATGAAGGGTAGGCGAGGCCAAAGTGAGCGGACGCAAAATTAGCGGCGCCGAGGGCGAGCAGGAGGGTCTTGGGGGCCATGATTGCAAGTGGTATGAGATCGACAGAGCTTCTAACTTTGTACAGCGGGTCAGATGGAGAGATCAACGATGGAAGAGGACTGCCAAGAAGATGAAGAAGAGGATGGCTGGAGGTACCATAGCTTGACTTCTGTGAGGCAAGCATTTATATAAACAAATCAACCTCCGCACGTAACACCTGCAGCATACCTTAAATGGGTAGCTTATCCTTACTTTTGGGATGTTACGTAGACAGGGATCTGAGCTGTAAGCATCGTGGCAGGTAGACTAAGGCAGGCCAGCTTCCGCGCGAAGAAAACTCCCTCACACGCCACAGTGAGAGCGGCCTAGACTTCTTACGGCGCTACCCTGTGGTGCGGCCTCAAGGGAAATAGCCCGCTGGCGGATATACTGTGAAATAACAGCAGCATATCGAGGCCTCGGGCTGTTCTCATGGCGACAGGGAATGGAAAAGACAAAAGCCTCGGACTGAAAGACCGAGAGGCGAGCAGTTCCGCAACGGGGAAGTACACCAATGGAGGGCACCAACTGAGCAAGTTTATTTTCACTTAGGCAAGGTACCTGAGTCTAGCGAGCATTTGGCTGGTCTTTGAGCGAGATTGCCAAAGAGCCAAACAGGCGGCCCAGATGTTTCCTTCGTGAAAAACGGTCGTTTGGCTGACTTGAGGTTGGGCGAGAGGCTCAAGATGGGAATGGTCCCCTTGTTCAGCCGGCGAATCAGAGTTGGTGGATGGCGGGGGCGGGGGAGCGGCGGGCGCTAGCGCGGATGCAAGTATCTTGCTCAAACTCACGCACTCTCTCCCACGGTTGTAGCTCCCGAATGGGCTTCCTCAATGCTGGGGAGATGACATGTATTGATTGGCCGAAAGACGTGAAGAACGACGGTGGTTGTGCCGGCTGGAATGAGCTGGATTGTTTGTTGTCGGGACAGTTCGTTGTCTGAGGCGGTCTGTCAGCTGCTCTGGAGTTGATTTGGTAGCTAGAGTTGGATATCACGTGGGCGTAACTTACTAACGTCTCTCGATTGCTTGGTCCAAAGCATCTCGAAAGATGCTGACGCTGCTTTCATATTATGGAACAAGATGTTAGGACGTTGACAGCGCCTCGAGATGCAGCTGGCAGGTTGGTTAAGGGTATGTTGGATGATGCTCAGAATATCGCAATAAACACCAGAGTTTAAGAGCGACAAAATTCGACATGGCAAAATAAAGCACTCGCAAACGATTCGCAAGTCATTTTTGAGTTCAAGACGATTCGGAGAATCGGCGTAGACTACTAAGATAGCATCATGTATGCAATACATTATATATTCTATCTTTCAACCTTCAAATGTACCAAGAGATAACGTTTCGACGCAATGATGTCAGTATTTTACAACATGAAATCATGAAATATCTACTACAAGAAGAATTTACGATGATGAATGCGCAGCCGATTCAAGACCAACTTTGCTACAACTTGGGAAGCTGGTTGAGAGACCACAACCCAGTCTCATCCGTGTACTGCTCCCCACCGACAAAACCCCCAGAAACAGGCCCTCTCCCAGCCTGCCAGAAAGGAATCGTGACAAAGATATCCTTACTTGTAATATTCGCCACAAAGACCCCAGCATCCCCCAAGTCCCACCGCATAATCATCCCAGCAGGCGCTGGCGTCCCAGGCACAAGTGGCCAAATCTGCCCCTCACCCCATCCCAGCGTGTTATTCACGCGGTCCACGCATCGCGACGCAATCACGTGGCCGTCCTCGTAGGTCGCGAGGTACTCGGAGCTGATCTCGGTGCCGTCCTGTGCGTGCGAGTGCCACCAGACGACGGCATATGGACCCAGACGGGCATGACCCCAGAAGGCGGCTTGAATCGCTTCCTGGAAGGGACGGTCGACCCAGGTCTTGTCGTGGTAGCCGTAACCGGAGAAGGATATTGCCGTGTCGCCGAGCTTGAGGTCGACTGTTGCTTCGGCGTCGGGGAGGGCGTTGGCCCAGGCTACGCCTTCGACGTTTTTCTCATTTACGCCAGCTGCGTCGGTGCCGCAGGTGTAGTGGGGGGCGACGGTCTGGATACAGCCAGTATGTCAGTCTTCCGGCCATCCGATTTGGTAGTAGACTTGTACTCACGTTGCCTCGCAAGATAAGACTTCCATAGATGCCAGTCTCGGGAGAGTTGATGGTCACATTATAGACCGGTCTCGGCTGCAGCAAGCTCGAGCCCGACCAGCTGACCTCGCTGCCGCCGAAAAAGTCGACGCGCATGCTCTTGTCCGCCCGCTCGGTGATGTTGGCGTACTCGGAGTTGACTCCGTAGCTGAAGGCCGTTCCGTTCGCAAAGGATCCGAACAGGGATACGTGGTACTGTGTGGTGCCTACATCTGCGCCGTTATCGGTCGGTCTCTGGATCTCAAAGTTGAAGACGACGGTCTCGTTGGTCGAAGGGTTCATCGCGTCAAAGTACCATCTGTGGAGACCTTGTGTCAATCACATATATGGCAGGATGCAGCAGGGGGGTTAGCTGCACGTAGGGTCTGATGACGTACGAGTCAAAGGTAGTTGCGTTCGGGCCCGGGTCGATCTTGAAGAAGTCTGCTTCGCCGAGAGCTTCTGTGGTGAACTGGACCTTAGTTGTGCCATTATATAAGTCTTTGCCAAGCTGGATGACACGATCTCCGGTGCTTGTCTCGGCAGAGCAGGTAGATGCCGGAACGGCTACAGCAGCCAGCAGACAAGCTTTAATTTGCTTCATGGTCGGTTGTAATTGAAGATGGTGCGTGTTAAGATAGGGGCTCTTGAGACAATCGACTTCTTCGTAGGCCAGCCTGGATGTTTCGAGGATCGCTGCATGTTGGCTTATATAGAGCAGAAAAGACTGCCATCATTTAGAACTCTGCTGCGCCGAGAAAAGGGGACACTCGACTCAAGATGCTCTCGCTATTTCCCCACTGAACATAGCCGCAACCCTTCAGTAGAGGCTACTGAAGCCGACCAAGCTCCCCTGACATCGCATCGCAGAACGAATCAGCCGAACGCTCCGGTGCGGAAGCCGCATCGAAAAACGCTCATGTGCTCATGATTCCTACGTCTTTCTACGGCTACAAGATATTGCAGCGTCGAAAGGTCTGTGGATTACAACATCAACTTCGGTCTCGGTTCATCCCGTCATTCGACTCGCAGCTCGGTTTCGGTTTCAACGGTGGTGTTCGCTTGAGGGAGTCTGTAGTTCGTCATTTCCCGTTTGTCATGCCCATGTTGCCAAAGGAGCCCGAAGGACCCCGAGCGCCGCAAGTTCCTATCTCCGGATGGAACCTCATTACGTAAGAGGTCGGCAATGCGTCCGTCGGCGTCGGTCGAGCAGCAGCCTCCGGATCCGGGGCCAGGCTGTTTCCCCAGCCGCCCGGGTATCGCTCCGGGATTTCTCCACTCCTCGGTATAGACGTCATCATTAACTTTAGTCACTCCAACCGCCAAGATCGGAGGCAAGGAAGCTGTTAGTATCCCTATTACAGGGTAGTTAGTTCGAACCGTGGGTTAATAAAGAGATTAATTAAACTATATAAATTTTTACGTAGGTATAAAAAGGAGGTTCTAATTATAAATTAGGCTAGCTATAATAATTATAAATAGGGCCCCTAATTAGCCCCTGCGTAGTTAGCTATATACCGTAATTAAATTAAACTTTTAATTTAATACTAACTTTCTCTTTTTTTTATTAATTTACTTATTATAGTTAGAGGTATAATTTAACCTTAGGCCTTTTTATTAAGTTATTTCCTTTTTATTTTTTTTTTAATTTTTTTTATATAACCTATCCCTCTATTCGTACGTTAACTTTTCCGCTACTTACGAATTACTCTAACCCCTTATTAAATACTATTTTTATAAAAGCGTTAGCGAGGTTATTATTATTATTAATTTAATAAATCTTAAGAATCTCGTGCTTTTTATATAATTACTTAAGGGCTATAATATTAATTATAAGTTTCTTTTTTTTTATTATTTTTAATTTAATAAGGTATTTATATAGCGAGTAAAAATTAATATAAATAACTATTAAAATTAGTAAAAAGTTAAGTTAAGTAGTAATCCTCCTTAGTATTATTAAAATTGTATAAGCGAGGTTAATACCGTTAACTATACTATAGACTTTTAATATTAATATACTTCTTATTACTTACTTATTTTTAATTAATAAGTAGTAAATAATATTACTATATATAGTAAATTCGCTCTTACTTATACTCTTATTAATTAGGATAATAATATACTTTAATTATAAAATAAGGTCGTTATTATTTATAAATAACTTATTAATAAAGACGTAGAGTTTATTAATAGCGAGGTTAATTAAGTAATAAACGAGGCCTCGATTAAGATTTATTTATTATTACTTAAGCTACTTATTAAGTACCTCGATATTTTATTTATTTAGTTCTATAGCTTACGCTACTCTAGTATAATTAAAAGTTATTTTAAGCTAGTATATACTTATAATATATACCCCCTACGCGAGCTTAGCTTTATATTACTTTTTAATATTAATTATATTTAAGTTAATAAGGGTAATTTTCTTACCCTACCCCTTTTATTAAAAAATAATAATTTCCCCTTTAATTATAAAAATCTTATTATTAAATATTAATAAGTTATTTATTATAAGGACCTTTTTTAGCTTAGTTATAAAGCCCGCTTTTTAAAGCTCTTTATCCTCTTTTTTTATAAAGTTAATATTAAATATACTTAATATATTATTAACTTATATTCTAACGATTTTAAATTAGTCGCTTTTATACTTAGAAATTAATAAGTACGGGTTATACGTAAATATAATTATTAATAATTAATTAATATAAAAATCGTAGTATGTAGCTTATTAATAAGTACCCGATTTTATAAGCCTATATAGTAGTTTAAGTACTTTAATAATTATACTTTTTAAGTACTTACTAGCTATTTTTTTTAGTAAGTAGGCTAAGATTTTCCTTATGAGCCCTGTGGCTAATTAAGTATAGGCCTAAGTAATATTATAGCTCTAAATTTCGTATCCCTTTTTTTATAATAATACTATTAGTACTATTATTAATTATTAGTTATAGTGCTATATTATAAGTAATTAAGTAAGTAGCGTTACTTTTTTAACGTTACCGTACCCCTAAATTATATACTTAGATTTCTTATATAGTTAGGGTATTCTTTTTTTTTTAATTTTACGTACTATTTATAATTTAAATATACGGAGACTTTTATATTTTTCAGGGTTATAGAGGATAAATTAATAGACCCCTTAATTATACAGAGTATTTATTTTAATAAGATTTAATCCCTTATATAGCTTTTTAATAATTATAATAATACCTTCTTTACGTAGTTTAATTACTAACTCAAAATTAGCTTTTTCTTTTATTATATAATAAGTATTAAATACCTCGTTACTAATAATAAATTATTATATTAGGGCTTACTATTGTATTTTTTTATAACGTTTTACTAATAGTATTAATACCCTTTTAATAATTTCCTTTTCCTTATCGTTTATTAGTACTACTACGATGATTTTGTTAAGGATAATTTTTCATACCTCTATTACGGGTTATATTATTTCCCCTAGCTCTTCTTTTTTTTATAAATTAAAAATTACTTTAATAAGATCTGTATAATATAGTCTAACTACTATAATTAATACTTCGAGTAACTAGTTATAATCTCTTATAATTATACAAAACTGCTCGTTAATAAAAATTAATTTATATAACCTAGCTTATTACTAAGTAATTTCGTACTATACTCGTATATCCGAATTTAGGAGTATATTTAAATTAGCCCCTATATTAGGCTTATTATATATAATAATTACTTTATTAACCTATTTTTTTATACTTACCTCACGTAGTGCTTATATTATTTTTTTAATTACTTAGGCTTATTAGCTTATATTTAGTAATAATAACAAAGCTAAGGTCGTTTTTAAATATATTTTAAATACTAATAGCGTTAATATAAGCTTATTAGGCCCTATAGTATTGTTATAATACTTAAGTACTATTTAGAAGTATTCGTTATTAGTAGAATTAGGATTTTCTTTTTTAATAATTCTAAACGCCCTTTTTAACTACTAGTATACCCTTTTTACTTTTTTAATACTATAGTACGCTTTTACGGGCATAACCTTTAGCTATATACTATAGGCCGTTATATTTTCCCTAAATTTTATTAATTTAAAACTCATATTAATATCGGTTCTAATACTATCTAGCGGTCCTTAGTATATATTAATTTAGTATTTTCATAGGGCTACCTATACTATTTTTATTTATAAATCCCGTAAGAATTACTTTATTTAAAATAATATAGCCTCGTTAATTATATATAGGACTGGTTAACTATTTAAATATAAAATATTAATAACAATTTCTTAATTAAAGTTAAGCTTATTACGCAATTTAAATTTAAATTTACGTAGGCTCTACGTATTTATTTAATATTAATAATATATTTTTATTAACTACTCTAGCGCCCCTATTTTAATATTATTATTACTTAATTATTTTAAGAGGTTATATAGCCTCGTAACCGATAGGTAACCGAATTTTTAATATAGTTATCTAAGCTTATTTTTTATTAAATAATTAATCGACTTCGTATTATTAATAAGCTTTATAAATATATACCCCTATTGTCGTTCGACCATTTCGAAATACTTATTATTAAAAATTCTATTCTTTATATTATTAAATATAATACTTAGTTAATCTATGTTTTTTAGATATAGGAAAAATAGGGTATTAATAAGTAAAATATAAAAAGTTATTATTCCGAAGTGCGTCTCTACTTTTACTATACTTAAGGCGACGATTTCTTTACCTAGGCCAAAGCTAATTTTTATAATACCTACTATTGACGTATTAAGTATTACTAATACGATTTTTTATAGCACCTAGAATTACCCCTTTCTTTTTATTAACTATTATAATACCCTAGTATTTAGGATAATTTTATAAAAATTATTTAAGTTATACCTTTTACTTACGTAAAATACTTATATAATCTTAGTATTTAAGTAATTTAAATAGTATAAAAAGGGCCCCTCTAGCTACTCTTAGAATTACTTAGTACTATATTTTTTTTTTTTAAATATTAAAAAAGGTAATATCTTCTCTTTAAGCGTTAAGAGAATAGAATTCTATATTATTAAATTCGTCCTTTTATTTACCTCTATATTTATTATCTAAAGGACTTTCCCTTACTATCTATAAATAAAAGCCTACTTATTTAGAGCCTTTATTACTTTTTATTTATTTAGCCTTATATATTTTCTAAATATTAACGGGGTAAAAAAGGAATAGTTAATATTATTAATTTTATTATAATTTAATTTATTAATATAAGGGGCGAGATCTTTTTTATTTTTTAAATTTTTTATAAGGAGTAAATATTCTAAGCTACTATTATAACTACTATTACTAAGTTCCGTACCCCCAGATCTACCCTTATATATAATAAGGAATTAGCTAAATTAATAAGGGCTAGTTTTACTATTTACTACCCTTAACTTTTTATACTATTCGTATAATTTAGTATGCTCTTTCTTAGAATAATTACTTAATTAATATTTATTTTTTTTATAAATAAAGTATTACTTCTTTTATTACCCTATTTATAAGTTAAATCTCTATTTATTTAATAAATCTAGGCCTCTTTATTAGCGATTACTATACCTAGTTTCTTTTCTTTTTTTATTATACGTTTAGTTAACTTAATATTATTAATAAAGGCCGTTATATACCTATAAGTATATTTAATATAATATTCTCGCTTTAATATTAAAACTAAATCTTAGCTTTAAGTAGAGCGTTTTATAGTTTTTAAGCGCCTAGTATAGGGTTATTTTTACCTCTAATATACGCTAAACTATAATATAAAAATATCTAACTTTCCGCTTATTAATCCCCTTATTTAGCTAAGTTTTTACTAGCTTATTAATTCGATTAATAAGCTTTTTAAAGATTTCTACTCGTAATTTACCCTCTATTATCCTAGTTATAAATATAAAAAAAATTACTTATAGCTTAGATAAGAGCTTTAAATTCTTATTATAAGTCTTAAAGTAGCTTTGGATTATATTAATAATATTAAAAAAGTCGTTCTAATTAAAATTACGTACTACTTTATAATAATAATTAGAAGTTTTATTTATAAGTATAATATTAATTATTAAATAGTATTAGTATTCCTTAATCCCGACTTTTTTATAATAGTTATAAAATATTATTAAAGTTTTTTATAAAACCTCGTACTTCTCCTTAGAATATAATTTCTTTTTTAAAAAGATCTTTTTAAAATCTATAAATTACTTCGTATTTATTATTATATTTTTAATATTTATATATAATCCTTATATTACTACGTATTATTAATAACTTTAAGTCGTTTATTTCCTTTTTTATTAGCTAATTAGTACCGAATTTTATATTAGTAATAGTAACGAGCTATAGATCGAAATAGGTAGAATTATTAACTATCGTACGTTTTATACTATATTTTACCTCTATATATCCTTTTATAATAATAAATTATTATTAATAATTATAAAAAGGAAATCTAGGTTATTTACCTTTTTTTTAAACTTATTAAAGCGATTATACGCTTTATTAACCTATACTTAGTTTTATAATACGAATTCTTTTTTTATAATTATTATTACTAAGATTTTATATAGTTCTTACGATTATAATTATACTAATAATACCCCTCGTTTATAAAGAAATTTATTAATTACTTTTATAATTCCTAAGCTTATGCTTACGAACTATTTATTTAGTTAATAACTAAGGTCGTTTATGATTTTATAAAATAGGGGTTACCCCTATAGCCCCTTTTTCTTATAAACCTTAGTTAAATAGATTAATATTATATTAATTTATTTATTATTAAGCTAATTTACGATCCTATATATTTATATCCCTTAATAATCTAAGTTAATATTTACCTACTTATAAAGGATTAGGATTCTATTTAAGATCGGGTTTCTTTCTCTTTTTTTTTACTTTAACTCGCTAAGAGTTATACTTTAGTTTATACTTATATTAATAATTATTAATATATTTAATTTTAATAAGGATATACTTAATCTGCACGCTAGCTATAGTAAATCCGTACTTTTACTACTTAACGAATTTATTAAAATCTAAATAATTCCCGCTTCCTCTCGCTACCTTACTACTACTCTCGTTTTTATTATTTTTAATAATTATTATTACTTTTTTAAATCGCTAGCTATTATACTTACTAAAATCCTCCTTTTTATTTAATATAAAAAAATAAGTTTTAATAATTCCTTTTTTAATAATAGTAATAAACGTTTATATTATTATAAAAAGATATAATAATTAGTCTCGGGATCTTTATTAATTATTAATTTTTATTATTTTATACTTTTTTAACTTCCTAAGCCTCGTGCTCTTCGTAACTTCTAAATTACTTCCTTTTTTAACTTACCTCTTCTAGGGTAGTATTCTAAAAAAATAATTAAAAATAAACGCTAGCCGGCTTATAAAAAAGCTAAATAAGTTATTAAGAACTAAATAAATAGTTAAGTATAGTTAGTAAAGTTAAGCCCTCTTTTTTATAAGATCGAGGATTTAAAGGACTTATTAAAAATACTTATTACTTTATTACTTATACTAAGTAAAGTTAATTATTTTAAAAACTTTTTTTTTAGCTACTTCTTAGTACCCTATTTTATATTTTTTAAGTAGTTTTTTTTATAGCTAAATTATTATTAAGTAATTATTACTTATTAATAATCCCTTTTATTACTTAGTTAATTTTTTAAAATTAGTAATTTTATATTAAGAGCTAGTATAAAAAAGAAGCTCCTTAATAGCCCTTTAAAAAATTCTTTTTTTTCCCCCTTAAATCCTTATCTTCTTAGCCTTTTCTTAAATTAATTATAATTTTAATAAGAAGTTATAAAACTACTTTAAAGTAGCTACTTTTTTTTTAAATTAATCTCTAAGATCCGTAATATTCTTAATTTAATATTATTAAGATTTTTAAATCCCCTCTTTTTTTATAAAACCGTCCCTTATATTATATTTTAAAATAATACTTAGGGAGTAGTTAAGGGAGCTCTAAGGAAGTTATTTAAATTACGAGCTTATAATTATATTTATAAGATCCTTATAATAATAGACCTTTTTATATACTATAAATCTCTTAGTTTTATAACTCTTATAAAGTTATTTTTATTACTAAGTAAGAATATTTACGTTTAGAAATCCTTTTCCTTAATTACGTAGTACTTTTTTATATTATATTATTAAGCTTATTTATTATACTAATTAATTAAGTAAGTAGTTACTACGTAAGTATTTTTTTTTACTAATTTAACTAATTAATTTCTAATTATAAGCTAGTTATAGGAAAGTTATTTAGTAAAAAAGCTACTTAAAGTAATAATAAAAAACTAATTACTTAAGTAGTTTTATTAATTAATATAGTTTAATATAGTAAATATCGACTTTTTATAAGTAATAAAGGGCTACGATTACTTAATTCTGTATAGTATTTAAAAATCGCCTCCTTTTTTATTTACTTTTATAAAGTTAATTAATACGAATCTCTTATCCTATATAATATTAAAAGGTCGTTTTTTTTATATAATAAAATACCTTACCAATTTATAATAGTAGAATTTAATTACTAATTAGTATTAATATTCTTATTATAGGGTAGTTAGTTTGAATTATAAGTTAATAAAGAGATTAATTAAACTATATAAATTTCTATATAGGTATAAAAAGGAGGTTCTAACTATAGGTTAGGCTAGCTACGATAATTATAAATAGGGCCCCCAATTAGCCCCTGCGTAGTTAGCCGTATACTGTAGTTAAATTAGACTTCTAATCCGATAGAAGCTGAGCTTTAATAAAACAAAGTTTAGCCCATCCCCGCAGCCGAGTCTATCTCGACCTCACTCGAAAACACCTTACCACACCTCCAATCCGCGCTCACGAAGTTCGCGGCTTGCATGAGAGGATGCGATTTTCGCGATCAACTCAGCACGAAGCAGAGAACAAGGCGCGCAAAATCTTGGCAGCAATCACGAGTTGAGGAAGTTTGACCAGCGTCGATGGTTTAGTGGTAAAATTCTCCGTTGCCATCCAGCAGCGTCGGGGAGCCGGGGGTTCGATTCCCCCTCGACGCAATTCTTTTGATCCGCCGCACGAATCCGCCCCCTTTTGGGTAGTATTACCTGTCGTAGCTTTTGCTTCTAGTAGACTCGGTGACATTGGTGGACTGTCGACGCGGTTCGCCCATCTCGCCTGCCCTCTTGATGCTTAATCGGCGCCTCCGTATAATCCATTGTGACGGAAACCCGTTTATGGGACACAACAACGTCAAATTCAGTATCGCATCGGACCGAATGGTGCTAAAATAGTTGTCGCAATTTCCCGAATTGGGATGATTGGCTTCTTAGACTATACCAACCTTGGCAGTCAAGAGCAAGAGTGTAAGATCTGGGGAGATTTCGGGAGCGTCTAGACCAAGCGTTGAAATACGGGCTAGCGCAACATCGTATCAGATCGTTGCACTGCGCCGCGGTGGCATTCGCGAATGTGTACGAGCTATGGTGTCGTCGGTGTGGATGGATGGCATCGTGCGATGAGACGTTATCCTTTAGCTGCGACGATGCAAACAATGCGACAATTGGTGCCAAAATCACGGCAGTCAAAGCAAAGATATCTTGCCCGATTGACTCAACGTAAGGCGACCAATAATTATCGACGAATTGAGACCAAAAGAAGGGTCACCAAAGATGTTGCATCATATGTGCCCTGATTTTCAGTGTTGAGAAATGGGCAACGGCGCGATTGGCATGAAATGGACGGGGAAAGTTGCGGCGGCCTCAAGTCACTCGGTATCTTTTCTCGCGCCATGTGGGGCTTTGTTCGAAGCGAGCGAGCCAATGGATCCACCCAGAGAAATCCGCCCACCGTTCAGCCCCGTCGCACCCGCATGGGTACATTGATGCTGACCATTACGATGCTGAGCCAAAGTTCTTTTCATTTAGCGACACCATATACCTGTGTGATATCTTTGATGATGTGTTATGTTGCGATATAAAACAGTTAGAAGCTATCTCAATTTTCAAGTAGATTTATAGCTCACATGTGAAGCATATCGGGTGGTGATGTATGCTGCAGTTCTAACATTTAATCGGCGTTGCATGTCTCGCAGATTGAGTATCCCTGCTTGCGATCAGCGCACGGGCCACTGAGGCCAAAATCGCTGCGCCTTGGGAATTCGGCACAGGCAACCACTCAGAAGAAGCGGGCCTGAGTCACTGAGGACTTCAAATCCCCAGGCATCCCTCGCGCAATTCGGCTGTTGGACCTCTCTTCCTTCCTCATCCGCTCCGAATACCTTCAATCTCTACCTGCTTCTTCTTACCTTACCCTTACCACCTTACCATTGATCGCATCTAACCCGGCCGATTGATACAAACTTTCAAGCTACCAAGCTTACCCCACGCCCCTGCGACTAGGTACTGCGAGATGCTCTAGTTGAATCAACGATCCACCCCGCAGCCAATATGGCTTCTCACGCTGATCCACCGGTCCAAGACCGCTGGGACTCGCACGATTTCGATGGCGACCCTGATCGCTATCTATGCCTTTACAACATGTCAGACGAATTTGACTTGGATGCTTGGGCGACTCCTGATCCTCGGGTCACGACTATGGTCGACATGGGAGACGCCTTTGCTTTGGAGATGGAACTGCACCGTTCCACCCTGAACCCAGTCAAATTCGAGAAAACGAACTCCCCTTTTGACGGAGGCAGCTCCGACGATGGAGGATATCCACTACCACGTTTGTTGACGTTCAGAGAACGCCGACGCCTACCTGTGCAGTTGTTACTTCGCAAGGTTAGTTAACGACTGAATACAAGACTCTTCTCTCATGACGAGAGGCTAACACACAAACCCTAGTCCCGCCATGCACCTATTGCTTGTGGTAAATGCCGCGAAGACATGATTGCTTCTTGTTCCCTCTTCTCCCGGGAAAAATTGGCGAGCGTCCGGCTTTCGGACCTTGCAACTATGGAGGACATTTGCGTCCTAGATTTCGTTACCCCAGTCCCGGTGTCCCCAGACGATAGCCAAACGGCACATCTGGATATTCCGGATACATGCCGACAGGTCTCCTTTGGGAAACCCAACGGTGTGATGCAGTTGTTGTCTGTTGCTGTCTAATATTGCGAGGATGATGTTGGTTATTCGCACCGGTAAGCTCGCCGACGGCGCGTCTACGCTTGCTCTCGCGACTTGCCTCTAACGCTTACCCCCAGGTTGGCCAAGGACCTGAGTACGTCGTAAAACTTCTCGATCGGCCATCTGAACTTGATAGCGCCCGTCCACAAGAATTCACACAAACGCAACCATTCGTAAACCAGCTAGCTCAGCATATCGCCGAGTCAACCACCCTTTACCAATACGACCCTTACTACCAGCAACCTTCAACTCCTGAAACGGAGTTCTACGACCTGTCTGCTGCAACGAATATCGTTGGCAGACTTCCAAGCGAGAACACTACACACCACCCCGGGTTCCCCCCTTCAGTCGCAGTTATGGCGGTCACTACCACAGGCTGGCCCTACGGGGCCCAGCCGGTACGTGCTGCACCCGATGCCATGAACGACAGCATGTATCAAAACTCGCCTTTCTCCGAGCTCTTTGAGCTTTCGGACGAGGGCGACGATTGGGCAATGCTCATGCAGCAGGACATGCTCGCTACGGGCGACTACGACATGACCACCTTCGACCCTTCCACCATGGAACCAACTTACCAAACCACCCACTCTCCTCAGGAAATCTTCAACGACCCCGCCGTCCAGTTCGATGTCGCGCAGAGCCTAGGCCCCAACTTCTTTGACTTTAACAGCCCTCTGCCCAACCTCTCTACCTCTGGCTACCTCTCTGGCGACCAGGTTTCCTCCTATTTGGGCAGCACGAACACCTCCCCCTTCGAGCCTGTCCTCGACTTCTTCCCCGAAACCGACTCATTCTCCATGTTCCCGGCAAGCACCGACGGCTCGCCCCTCGACACAACTTTCTCCTCCCCCGGATCAGACAGCGCAAACGCCCCTTCCAGCTCCTCCCACCCATACAGCTGCACCACCGACGGCTGCACAAAGACCTTTGCAAAGGAGGCTCAGCTGAAGCAGCACCAGCGCGTCCATCGCAAGGCCCTCGTCTGCACCATCTGCCGCGCCGAGCACCGCCACGAGCACAAGTTCGCTCAAGTGCGGGACCTAGAGCGGCACATGCAGGCGCGCCACAAGGACGTTGCCGAGAAGAACAACGTGCGCTCCGAGATCCGCCAGTGCCCGCACCAGGGGTGCGAACACCAGGGGAGGCGGGACAATGTGTCGAGGCACCACAAGAGTAAGCACGGTAAGGAACTCAAGTGGAAGAGGGGTGTCCCTCACGTGGTGGGTTGAGTTTCGCTCCTCAACCGGGTTTGATGTTCTCAACCCCAAAAAATATGACACGAGCGTTGTGAGTTCTTGGCGTTTATCTACTACCTTTTGCATTTATTTCCTATCTGTTCGGTTTGGGATCTCGGTAGTCTAGCATTGCATTTAGACAATAACAAATCCTTAAAACATAACTGGTGCCACTAGAAACGTGATCAGGAAGTGTGTGGCCCATTTGGAAATAATCGCTTTCTTGGCAGTTGTCACCAAGAGCGGCCGCACGTGCACCGATTGCTTGAAGACCGATGCCGAACATCCCCATAATAACTATCCGCAATATCTCCACAAATCCCGACCGTCTCGACGAATTCGCCCCGAGCCGTGTCCGGCGTTTGTACTAACGTTAAGAATCCACGCTACTGCCACTTAATTCATGAGTCGGGATGCAAGAGGGATTCCGAGTAGTGCTAGGTGCTCACATGGGATCTTCTTTTGCGGTACTAATGAGAAAATCTTGACTGCCAGTGATGGTCCTTTGTACATGTAACATCGTCACAGTTTTCCCCAACGCAAAAGTGTAGATGACGTAAATTAGTACAAACAACACTCATAACATGTATGCCTTGCACAACCCTCTTGCGCCTCGCTTCGAACCCAACCCTTCAACGCCTTCCTTATTTAAGGGGTACTAGGCCTCTAATATGGCCGCCGATACCACTCATAGACTCATTCATCCATTTCAGGCCATAATTGCAACCTAACCGCAGGAGGCCTCAGACATGAACCGACTGTGCCGCAAAAACGAGTTTGGTCTCTTGCGACCTGACCGTTCCAACACGAGATACGTATCAACCAACAGAAATATCTCGACCAAGTGCCGGACCAACTTGACCGGAACTGGGTTCCATCCTATCAATGACTCTGAAGATTGACGTGATGGATGCAGTGATCCTTGCCAGCTGAGTCCAAGGTTGGTTTGGTCTTCTGCAAGTTACGCGCCGAGTGAGGTTTTGGTGTGGCTCAACTTTGACATGACTTTTTTGATTCCATCGATTCACTTTTTTCCAACACTTTCGATCGTTCAAAGATTGCGCTGGGCAAATTTTTGGTGTGGCTCAACTGTAATAAGAATTTTTGATTTTGTAGATCTCATTTTCCCATCACTTTTGATCACTCTAATTATGGCACCAAATTTATTCTCTTCGCTCTGTGTCTCTCACTTCGATCCTCTCATTGATTCTGCCCACTTCATTTGTTTTTACGCGCTGAGCAAACTTCTCATTCCTCTGAGTTGGACATGCCTATGATTTAGTGATTTTGTCGCTTGCACATCTCCACCACTTTTGACCTTTCTCGCCCTGCGCCAATTTCATCCTTTTCGTTCCGTTCCTCTCGTTCTGCTCCTCTGTATCATCACACCTTTTTCACTCCTTTTCTCTATGGCCGTCACCCGATCTATTCCAACCTTTGCGCACACTTCATTCTGCCCACTTGATCCCCGCCATTTCACTTGCTCGACTGTTGGCAACATTTCAGGAATTTCACTCTATCTTGATTGTTTTACTCCGTTCAACTGTCAGCCAATTTTACTCCATTGGCACTTTCACACATTTTACCTACCTCGCACGTTTCACTGTTTCCAGCTCTTGTGCTCATTTCAGCCGTAATGCCCATCCCGCCATCTTTACTCCTTTCCCACAATTGTACTCTTTCAAACTGTTGTGGCCGTTTCCCTCAGTTCAATTGTTTCACTCCACGAGTCTTTTTAAACACTTCACCATTCTCGATCTTTCCGTTCTATCTGGCCCTTCCATCACTTTTGACTCTACAGCCACTTTTACTTTTTCTGATTACCACTTTCACCTTTCCCAGTCTTCTCAACTTTCACACTTATTCACACCTATTTTGCACATGTCACAAGAACCACCGCCACATTCTCTTAGCCGAAAGCCCACTTTCGAGCAGTACACATTTCAATTTTCTTAGCTCTTGTATCATTTTCTACTATTGCATTTTGATTTCGTCTCTCTAAGTTTTGCACGCATTTATACCAAGTTCAACATATTCCACTACACTTCACCCCGTTTCAAACCGTGTCATACGTTCCGCCAACTTCATCCATTTCACCCTTTTCACAATCTTCAGCCCAGCTATCTTCTTCAATATCTCAATCTTTGCTACTGGCTCATTCCCTTCAACCCTTCCATCGCCAGCGTCTCAGCTCTGTCACTCCTACCACCCTTCTGCCTAATCGCTGAAGCAGAGTGGTCAGGCAGAATCAAGGATCGAGCGAGCCCCGAGTCACAAGCCCCACACCCCTGTCGCCTTGAGAAGTATATAATGGGGGGCAGTTCCCCCTTCATTCCGTCAAGAGAGAAAGCAGCGCTGCAGCTGGCGGAACATGTGGTCTTACTGAATCGACCCATGCTCTCAGCTCGTATTCTGTGTCTTATGTTGGAACGACTCTCTACTTGAGCTTTTTGCTTGTCATTACCAAGTGTTTTCTTCACTTGGTAGCCATGTCGTCTTCCATCAATCCAACGTCCATTCCATCCGTCTCTGCTCTGCGGCGTCAGCTCGGATATGGCGACTCTGACCCGTCGAATTGTCAGTCAAAATTATTCCAAGACAGCGTCCGGGCTTTCCGCAAGACCTTTAAAACCAGACAAGGCTATGAAGGCAGTGCGATGTACGAGTGGAAGTCTCCAGAGCATCAAAGTGCTCTTGAGGAGATGGCCCATGAATTTCTCGACCGTGACGGAAACGGAGCTCGACTTTGGCCGGATGAACATGCCCAAGGCAGTGTTAAGAAGCTCAAGTATTCCCGTCATGGCACGAAGTAAGTAATCACGGCAATCCTGTCTCTTTAAGAAAGAAAATTGGCTGATAAGTTCATGTCTCATAGAATCAAGCGAATCCTGAAGCAGCTCTTTTGGAGAATGAACCTGCAGCAGCACCGTACAGAAAGAACAAGGTGAAGACGGGCAACGTCCACACACGCACTCTTGATGGGAGAGGTAGTCACGAGAACCCCATCGATGTAGATGAGATTGAGGAGTCACTCGAGAACTCTAGTGCGGTTGGAATGCCTACCACCTCAAGGTGAGTGATCGGCATCCCGCACATACTGAGAGTATTCTCCTTACATTTGATGGCGTAGCTCGACCAAGACAGATAAGGCGGCTGCTCCTTCAAAAATTGTCGACCCATACGAATTAGACTCTACCTCGGAAGAGGTTCAAGGACTATCGCAATTGCAAAGGGGGGTTGCCACAGACTTCCAGCGCGAACCCGAAGGTCATGGCCAAGAAGTCGAGAATAATTCCGTAAGCGAAATTCGTCATGCAGAATTGTCACGTAGTGTGATTCTAATACGGGATACTTGATAGAACGATCCCTACAACCTTACTTCCTCGACTGGCCCTATGGAAGATCGTCAATTGGCGCCCTATGCTGAAATGAACCCTTCCGAGCCTCCTCCCAAGCGTCCGAGGGTTGACACTATGCAGTCTCTCCATCAGACATCGAAGAAGACGCGAGATGAGGCTGCGGTCGATCCCCAAACAAGTCTGACGTCGCCGCGCAAGCGCAATGCGCCTCAACGCGATGGGATTCTAACAGGCGAACGACTGTCTGAGGCCTTGCAGGCAATGGATAAGGACTCCCCTCCGGAGATGAACGCCGGCACCATGTCATCTGGAGCCCACCTAGAAGTTCCTGGCGGCTCTGTCACTGGTGGCCAAGCGGAGTCGGATCTACACAGGGGGGAAGCCAATGCGGAGGATGTCGAATACAGAGAAGATTCTGTTGACGCATTCATTGATGAAGCGACCAAGCAACTGTACGTCGAAACTGATACGCGTTCAATTCAGCAAGATGAGGTTATCAGCAGCACCGAAGCACCAGCGCCAGTTGACACCTCGTGCCCAACGAGCCCTACTGTGGAACACAAGTCAGTCTCTTTCTTGGCGGACATGAGACGTTCACAGACAATGGCTGTAGAGCCAATCGAAAACGACGGCTCACCTCAGACCGCACCGTTGCGTCAAGCGCGAGTCAAATTCGTATATCGCATCATCACTCGTTACCCGACTCGCCGGAGCTGCATCTGGAAGCCCAGAGGAAGCTTCCGGACCAAGACGCTGGCCGAATTAGAAAATGAGCTTCCTCTGGAGTTTGAGCGATCCGAGCTCAAGTACCTCCTTATTCGACTGGAAGCTCGAGACACTCATGCGGATCAGATAATTCCCTGTGGAAGAGAAGACGAATTCGATGCTCTGAAACGACATCTTGTAGACTTCATTCGACATTGCGTTGTAGAATCGCTCCCTGGAGAGGAGGTCTCTGTCTTTATTGACATTGAGCCATTGCCTACTCTGGATTCGACGGAGAAATCCTCGGAAGTAGAGCATATCATGTTTGATTGGTGACGGATCTCGATTTGAGCTAGCCTTTGTAGCGTTGCGGCCTCTTGTTTTCCTTGCGTACTAACTTGCGACGAATGATGAACTTCCTTGGACAGGATAGGATTGGTTGTGATTGCAACAATTCAGGACATAGGGAATGCCCAAATTGCAGATTGTGGAAATACACTCTCTTGAATGACCTGGTAGCGAAATACAGAAAGACTCAAGAACCTCTCTGCAAACTCCATGCCCAAACTGAGCCATGTGGTTTTAACACACGATTGATGCATCTAGATGCGTAAAACGCTGGCATCCGAACATCGCCAATCTTCCGCCGGCACGCAAGCCTCTATTACCGTTGTGCACAAGAGGCCATTAACTACCATGTAAACACATGTACCAAGTAAGATACAATGGCGCTGTGATTTAGGGGGCATCGTACCTATCGATGGGCAGTAACATAAGGCTTGTCAGGTTTTCCACGTATCAGACAACGACATCATGTCAATGCACAGACTTCATGTCGAAACATCAACATCATAAGGTAGCTCAATCCCATTCAGGCGTTATCTCAGGGGCTACAGGGCATAGCCCAGGCGGAATGAGCATTCCCAGGCTTTATTCTAGCGCCCGCTCTGGGCGCATCGCCTAGCGACCTATAGCTGAGTCAACCCACGAAGTAGTTCATCCCTAGTACTTCCCAGGACACGATCGACCTTCTCCACGCTGTAAAATGCCTCATTGTAGCACACACTAAAGGTGAGCTTCCCCCGGAAAGTCCACAAATACATCTGGAAATCACCAGTCATCATCGTGGAGCTCACCCAAAAGTTGGACACCTCCCAAGCTCCATACTGGCGTTGCAGATAATCGTCAACAACTCCCATGCTGGACAAAGACGGCGTGCTGCTCGGTGGCACGCCGCCGCTCTCAAGGATCTGTCGCGACATAGCCATGTAAGGGGTCAGGTACCCAAAATCATTGTCGGCGAAAGCAAAAGGCGCCTTGTACTGCTGGTGTAGGGACTTGCTGAGAGCATCAAAAGTGCTGTCCTTGCTGAGGTCCGCTGCGAGAGGCAAGGCGGTTTGAAGCGACCCGATAGAGTGCTTGTACGGGACGAAAGAGGAGGGGAAATGGCGACGCAGGTCAATGGTGGTGAACTGAACGTAGGATGAACCGTCTTCACCAGCTTCCGACTGGAGTTTCTGCAAGCATGGAATTTCAGCATTCATCGACTACCAAGGAGTAGCAAGCAGCAAACATGAACTCACCTGCGTTGTCAAAGCAAGTGCAGCGTGCCAAGCTGAAGTAACGCTAACCCCCTTTTCCTTGCACGCACTGATGATTGTAGAGGATGTCTCCTCGTCTACCTCGAGATCTCTATGGACTGGTCTTTGCGGGGTAGTTGTGAAGTCAACTCCAGGTAGTCGAATAGGTTTCTCTTGTTGCAAAACACGCTGGAAGATGGACTGCGCATCGGCAAAGTTCTTCTCTGATGGTGTAGCCGAGACCCCCAACCAGTCGTCGTACGGCTTAGAAAGGTTTGGTGCTCCGGATGTCTCGTGATGCGTCCGAGAGTTGTCATCTGGCAGAGCTGCCAGTGTCGTGAACAGGGCGTGATACAAGTACAACATTCCTCGCCCGTCAATAAGAGTGTGAGGTGACTGGAGTAGAAGTTGGTTGGAGTCTCGAACATAATGGAGCGTGATGTGGAATTGGCTCTTGAACGCAGAGAAGAGTTCATCGGCGGTTGTTCCGTCGTGAACTAGGAAGCTCTTTTGCAGCCATTCGTCTGTGATGGCATCTTCGCCAACTACAATCTCACGTGAAGCTGAATCCACAACAGCACCAGCGCAGGGAAAGTCCTTCGCTACAATCTTCCAAGCTCTGCGGATCGAGCCTTCCTTGTCAATGCTCTCGTCTTGGTTCTGAAGTGTCACGCTGCAGCCGATCGTCCAGTGGACCGGATAGCCTTCGGGAGACGCCAAGCTCTGGTAGAAAGACTCCATAGAGCCCAATTGACGACGCCAAATGCCATCTTTGTTGCTCCACGGAAAGTTCACACCGGAGGCCGTCGCGGGCTGAGCGAGCTTCTCCGATACGCCGTTTGTGGAAGCCGGCCCAGTGGCCCCGGCCGCTTCTGTTGCCATCCTCGCGGATGATATGAAGTTGAGTTGATCGGAAGTATAAAGTGAAAATAGTGAGGAGAAGAAAACTTGAGAGTTTCCTGGCCCCCTGGCTGCTAGATGACGATACTCCTCTTGTCCAACATAAAGACTCCAGGGGACAGGCATGTGAACATGATGCAGTCGATTATATGATGTGATCAAGCCTAGCTTAGGCAGCTCTAGAGATGCCATAAGCCAACGGTCAGCAGTGATTATTTGGTGTTATCGTAGTAATTGTGGGGAATGCACCGAATGTACATGACCGAACAAGAAAGCCACCGAATAGGGCTGAAGGAATTGAGCCGAAGCTGACAGGTCTTGACGCCCCATTGGGACAAGGCCTATAAATAGCCGGAAACTAATTAGATCACTCACAAGGACGAGACTCGATATACGTCACGAAGAGCGATGGATTGTGTTTGGGAGATTTCCTCTCAGGCCGTCAACAGAGACGCCCCCAGGAATCGTATCACATAATGTGGTGAGGAAACCCTAAACGTAAATTTGATCCTATGACGAACTTTCCTTCCCCGAAGAATTGAATCACTCCAGCAAACCAGATGTCAGATCTGGTGAAGCTGAGGTCCCGTACGGAAGATAGTGACCCGTTTACAAGTAGTTATCTGTAGTCATGGTTCCATTGGCAAAAGAAACCATGACCATCATTTGAATTTATGTAGACAGTGGACTGGTTTACTATGGTTGTTGTGTATTTACTACATGTATGTTGCGTACAACTATCGGAGATATTGCTCTTAGGCACTTCCCACCTTTACTACAAGCTTCTGCCCCCTAACCTGGCCTGACTTCAACATCTCAAGACCTTGAATCACTCCTTGCCAACCACCGGGAACTTCACGTGCCGGGTGGCATTTCAGACGTCCCTCGTCTACCAAAGTCTGAACTTCAAGCGCCCACCTGGCTCCCAGGTCAAATTTGGACTGGTCCGCATCACGGTGGTAAACTCCATTAAGCTTTACCTCGCGGCCCATGACCACATATGTCATTGGCATATCCATTTTGACTGCTTTTCTCGTTCTCCACTCATCTGGAGCATGTTCGAGGGATGCATATCTTGCTCCAGCGCGACCCAGAGCTGTGAAGCAACATTTCACGGATTCTGGTGTGGTGATGCAGTCGATCGCAGCTCGAATGGAGCCCTTTGTTGCATCGCGAATCGTCTCTCCGCATGTCGGCGAAGAGTAAGGTGTTGTGGAAGCCGCCCCATACTTCTTCACAAGAGCCGCGGAAGCTGGGGAACAGGTTGCGATGGGGTCATAGCCAGCACTAAGGTGGAACGTTAGTCTACTTGTTCGAATTTTTGTCCACCAGGATTCCAATCGCACGTACCTCGATAGCAATTGGCAAGCCATAGTGCCGGTGGCTGTGGCACCACCATATACCAAAACAGGTACGCGAGTCCCGTCAGACCGCAAGGGGGCAGGTTTTGATGGAGTGCCTGTCAAAAGAAGGGAGTCCTCCATAGCTAGTGCCACAGTCGCCCATCCGACTCCTCCAAGAGCTGCCCCTTCTAGGTCACTCCATGAGTCTGGCACCCGAACAAGAAGGCGTCTATCTTGGATAAGGTATTCAGCAAACGCTCCAGAGTCTGGGTTGCCAGGATTTGAGCCGTGCATGGGACCACAAACTCGCATCCCGACACATGTGCTGTCGACTCCAGGGCCAGCTGCGACGATGGTGCCCATGAAGTCACAGCCCATAATGGCATTGGGTACGGGATGGTAGTCTGGCATCTTGTAGTCAGTTGGGTTCAACGCAACAGCAGAAACCTTGACGAGGACATCGTGAGGCTCTCTGATTTGCGGCATGGGCCGGTCTCGCGAGACCAGCGGCGGGCCTCCGCCATTGGGAGATTGAACAAGAGCTGAGATTGTCGTTCCTTTGGCCATTCTTGCGACTTTGTAGTTCAATTTTACCATCTACTGACATCAAAAACCATCGTCTACATACTGCCCTCTTTTATTGCGACAGTCCTGCGCGTGTACCATGGTATCTTCAACTCAGCCCTTCTATGCAGGGTCCTTGACAGACTTCCAGATATCTCCAAAGCTGATGCGTCGGTTTCCCGAAGGATTGGGTCTGCATATCATCCCCTGTTCGGATATAAGTAGGTAAGCCTCCGAAGAACCCTCCGAATCCGGGCTCCGAACCGAAGTGGGCCCGGCGGATGGGGACGGCCCCCAGCGCTTACAAGTTCCCGAAGCCGGATCCGAGTCTACTTGTAGAACGATCCGAGAAGGATGTCAAACCCCGCTCCTTCTGCTGCACCAGACTCGGCCAATTCCATCCGGTAAGCGAGCTGATGTTTCCGGAACCCTACGGCGGGAAGCTTGTGAGAGTAAGACGACGGCCCACAGTTGGCGAGAGCCCTGCATGAAGTGTCATGAAGGATTCTGAGACCATCCCGTTCTAGGCTCTCATGATCTCGGTCTCGTCCAGGCTTCCAAGTCATCCCATTTGCGACGCTGCTAACTCGCTGCGCGTCGACCCCCACATCCCACCTCCCACAAAGTCCCAATTTGACTGAACTGCCTCGAGTACTGATTCAGATGATATATCTCATCCAAGGGGCAGAGTCCGAAGAAGCGCTGTTTATATTGCCATTTTCCAAGGCTTCGTCTGTCATTGCTACGACAGAGGAGCATCAGGAACTCTAAGCAATCATGGCCTCCCCAATTCCCTCGGCGGGCTTGCCCGCGACTTTGGCCAGCAACTTGACTGATTTCGCCGGCAATGTCGTCAGCGTGATCAGTCCGTACATCCCTGATGCCATCAAGTCCAACCTCAACTCGCTTGCGTCGTCCAAGTTGACACAGGAAATGACAAAGAGCTGGAACTGGGCGGCGTACTCTACTCTTCTCATCGCAAGCATCTACGTCTTCGACTGGGGAGCGAAGTCGCGTCGCGACAAGAGGCTTCGCGATTTCGGCTCCCCGCCTCCTTTGGTTCCCTTCAAGGCGCCTTTTGGTATGTACTCACACCTGCAGAGAATTCGCTCAAAGCTCACAACTTGATGTACAGGGATCGACTTGGCTGTGTACTCCTTGTACAGATTCTTCAAGTTCACCTTCTTCGAGCTTGTCAACAGCTGGCTTGAGGCCGTACCTGGCCGTACTGTCGAGATGCGTATGTTTGGCACAGGCCTCATCTTCACTGATGAGCCCGCCAATATCAAGGCGATCATGTCAACAGAGGTAAGCTTGGCGATCTATCTAGGCTGAAATTCTAGGGATAGGGGTTTGTTGGATGCACGACAACTGACAACGTGGAATAGTGGTCCAGCTTCGGAAGAGGCGAAGTCACCAAACGTATCTGGGGAGATATGCTCGGAGAGACACAGATCTTCGTTGGTAAGTTGCTGAAACTAATCAAATCTTGTGAACTTGGTATACTAATGTGGGTTTCAGTGGACGGAGAAGACTGGCACAACAGCAAAGAGCGCATCAAGGGGCATGTAAGTGCACTACCTTATTCGCATTTTGCAACATCATAATTCTGATCTTAACGATTCAACTCTTCAGGTTATGAAGATGCGCTCGGACGATCTTGAGATCACCGAGAAGCATGCCCAGCAACTCTTCAAGCGTTTTGATGTCGGCAAGCCCATTGAAGTCTACGATGTCGCCGACCGTTATCAGCTCGATGTAGTCTCGGAGGTGTTCTTCGGCGAGTCTGCTGACTCTCTCACGGGGAACCACCCTTTCAGAGACCCCATGGAGACTCTGCACCCCATCAACACGGCGCGCATGTTGTTCGGAAAGAATGCTTACTATGTCAAAGACAAGTACCTGGCTCCGAAGGCGCTCAGGGAACTGAACGGCTACACTTCGGGAATTGTCGACCGCGCGTATGCAAGAGACCTGTCAAAGAAGTCGCCTGAAGATTACAACATGCTGGACGACCTTGTGAGCCAGAAGAAGAGTGTCAAAGTAAGTGAGAGTCCCTGAGGAGCAGATGAATTGATACTCACCGAGGTTACAGGATATCAAAGACTCCATGATGACCATCATGCTTGGTGGAAAGGTAAATCAGTTCAGTCGAACATTGTGAAACCGCTGAGTTCTGACTAATCATTCCAGGATCCCTCGGCAATTCTTATCGCTTGGGCTATCTTCCTGATGGGCAAGTACCCAAACGTCATGAAGAAGATGCAAGCCGAGGTTGCGCGAGTGTAAGTACATCATTCAAGTCTGTACCGGACCAACGGTGAGAGAAACTAATTCCTCTCTTCAGATCTGGCGACGAGCCCCCTTCTGCATCTGATCTCAAAGAAATGACTTACATCCGACATGTCATTAACGAGACTTTCAGACTGTATCACCCTCGTAAGCAGTATTTCAGGAGTCCTTTGAGTGTCCGATGATTAACCATGACAAGTCGGTATGAACGTTCGGATGGCCCTTAAGGACGCCACGCTGCCGATCGGCGGAGGAAAGAGTGGAAGAGACCCTGTCGCAGTTCCCAAGGATACAACCATCAGTAAGTGGCACTACGTAAGAAAAGCTCTGGAGATGAAGTAGCTCACCCAAGTACCATCACAGTCTACTCTCTTGGTGGTCTTCAACGCCGCAAAGATATCTACGGTGAGGATGCTCTTGAGTTCCGACCCGAGCGTTGGGAGGGAGCCAACATCAATCGCTGGCACTTTATTCCGTACAACCAGTAAGTCTTCAAACTCCCTCAGACAAAACTTCACAAGGAATAGTCAAGCTGATGGTGATGATTGAAAGCGGTCCTCGTCATTGCCTAGGTCAGAAGTTTGGGCAGCAACAGATGGAGTACATTCTGGCGAGAATTTGCCAGGAGTATCAAGAGATTCGAATCCCCCCCGGCCAGCCGGAGCAGCAGATCCGCATTGAGTTGAACTTGAAAATGGCACATCCTTGCATGTGTGAGTTTGTCAAGAAGAACAAAGGTAACTAGAGTTTTGTAGCTAGATGTGGACCACCGCGTGTGATGTGTCCGGGGAAATTGGCTGCAACTGAGTCTTATTTACTCATACATTGTGAGGCGTTCGCAGAAAATGCGCAATGGTAGTTGACCTGCGTGTAAGAAATAGCCATTTTACTGTAAATCACGAGATAAAATACTATGAGTTCAAAGAAGCGGACCTTGTTGATTCGACAGAAGTCAGCCATCTGATTAATATATTCGAAAGACAATTCTAACGAATGATCTACAACTAGAAGTCTTTGCGTTCTTTCGCATGACATTTTCCTAAAAGATGCCGAAGTCCTATTGAAGACTGACGGAATATTTGGCTAAGGAAAGAACTTGTTTGTAGTTTTGAGTTCACGTACTCGAAAGTTTCAATCCATGTTGAGCAACAGGGTCGTAGTACTTCTTACGTTGATGCTGAGAGCTATCTAAGCCGCCCAAAGGGGTATTGCGACTACCCGGAGGCGAGAGGCACGCGGCTTCGACTCTCGCCCATCTGCACTGTCCACTTGCCAGCCCACCCTTCTCGGACTCTTACATGCATGCCGACATCCTTTGTAGGTGGCGAAAGGGTAGCAAGATCCGCATGATTTACAGCTGGATTCTTGTCCCAAGGTCCATTCATAGGTGATATATCGGCCCTCATGGCAAGCAGCGCAGCTATAATGAGAATCTCGGTTGCGGCAAATTGTCTCGCCGGGCATAGATATGGCGCAGCACCCCACGGGACAAAGCCGCTGGCAGTCGAAACATCTCGCTCGCCTCCCTTCTTGGGCATGAAGCGATATGGGTCGAATTGCAAAGCTGTCGGGCCCCAAATGCCAGTTTCGTTGTGAATGACATTTCCGGGTACTTGGAGGTAATTGCCCTCTTTCAAGAGGTACTTGTCGTCCAAAAGCGTGTCTGTCAAGACTTTGCGGAAACTGGGATTGACGTGGCGAGTTCTCTGAGTTTCTTGGAACACCGAGAGGAGGAGGGGACACTGAGACTTGAGTGTGGCGACGTCAAGCACGAACCCTCCGTTTTCTGACTTGAAAACTGCGTGTTTTGTGAGCTCTTCTCTGACCTCGTCGAGGATTTCTTGTCGTGAGAAGAGTTCCCACAAGGTCCAATACAGAGTCGGCGCTGAGTTACTGAAGGAGGCAATGGTGAAGATGGCGGCTTGCTTAGCCTTGTCCGTACTAGATACCCCAGCCTCTCCCAGAACACGTTGATGCTCTTTCATAAGATGAGAGCTCTCCTGGGGGAGCTTTTTGCAGTACCTGATGTATGACTGAAACACCTTTTCTCTTGCCGCGTAACCTTTCTTCGTCACATCAAGCCAGCCAACCAAGTGGGCAGTGAGATATGTCATCCATTTCCTTAAACATATAGTTAGTATCGATATTGTATTTGAGACTATCAGAGAGGGTAAAAAGTACCAATAAGAGTTCTCTATGTCCTGGTCGAGAAAAGGGTGCTTCTCTCCATAGACGGCACAACTTGTTGCTTGCACGACAGCATGTCTAGCCCAAGACAACAACGGTACTGCTGCCTTAGCTGAAAGCAATTCATCGATGTCTATTAAGACTCTCTTGCCCATTCGAAGGCTCAGTTCATCAAGATGGCGGCCTGGAGCCAAGCTCATTTTCACCGACTGGCTTAGGTCATCGGGCAGACTGCCTCCGAAAATCTCGTAAGTCGCAGGAGAGGCATCGCCATACTTTCGCGCAACGAGCTGGAGGAAAGGCCGGAAAGACAGAGCTCTTGATTGCTTCTGGATGAATGGTAGAAGCCGGCTGGAAGCACTGATGTATACCTTGAAGTTGAAACATCCCAGGGTATAAATCTCGGCTTCGGTTGAATTACTGCCGATTAGTTTGTTATTAGGTGCTCTTGATACTTTCATCGCAACTACAAGTGAATCAACACACCTTGTCTTTCTGTAGTAGGTTGGCCCTTGATTCATCAGTCCCAAGACATGTCCGATAAGGGGAAATCTCGAACGTATCCGGACCGGCTCATTTGGATCATCTCCAGCGTTGTAAAAGAAATCTGCGGCGTAAGCCAACAGGGCTAAGCCAGTGAAGGCGTACAGGATTTCGCGAAGCATTTTGCTAGTATCAAGCGCAACGACTCTTCCCTAGGATAGGAGGCTCGTGGCTTTGTGCCGCTGGAGAGTCTTTAGGCCCGACAGTAGTCGGATCTAACCGTGACGCGTGCATGGATATGTGGATGCATACGTAGCATTTTGAAGGTTCCTTGGACTCCAGATTGAATTGAAGAACGAGTCGTATTCCAAGTGTGGATCGAAGGATGCCAAGCCCCACGTTCATCCGGGGTTCAGAATCCTCCACGGGTGGGACATCGTCTGATCCAAACACGCCCTCTCGGTGCCTTTTTGTAAAGTGGCCGAACGAGTGCTTATCCGTATGTCCGTTTCAGGTCAAGACTTCGCTGACTGTGTCCGGGGTTTTGCTGACTGCATCGAATGGGTTACCTTTTGGGGCTGAGGGCTTACTACAAATCTATGATGCACGAGTGAGGTAGTCTGGTAGACTCAACTGTGGCTCTGTGGATGCACGGCATCATAACCGGTATACGCGGCCCGTACCACTCCCCGCATACCAATCCTCAACGGGTCTGTCCGAGACGCTAACCATTTTTTTACTTTGCCATACGAAAAAGACAAGGAATGGATAGATCTGGCCATGGGCCCCGGCTGCTGGACCTTACCAGGCAAAGGACTACACCGGTGGGGAGGAACTTCCGCAATGAACTCCTTCGCCGGCTGGACGGTATTAGCGCCAAGACTAAGCAAGCGAGCCTCGAGAGAACCCACCTCAGATGCGACCCGTTGCCAAGGACTGCCCTCACTGCATATTCAAAGCAGTTGCCTGGAGCTCTGGTCGGTCAGATTGGAAGAGAGGGGGTTTCCACGGATAATAAGCCGTTATTGTCTTGGTATAATTGGACATGCTACGCGAGTGGCGGGAAACCTAGCATCACTAGTCAGTTGTCGATGGAACCCCACGAATAACACATTCCTACAACCAGGTTTCGTGTGGAGAAGGAACCTGTAAGATGCCCCAATTGCTTCTCTCTGGCGACATGTCTTGGCCCGTTTCCTAAGCTGTCAAATTTGAGACAATTTCAGAGTTTCGACTTGCATGAGCGAGGGCCCTAGACGCCCAAGTAGTCTACCGAGAAAGCGTGAAAGTGGGCTGAAAAACGAAGAACGTACGTTTAGTCGGATTGGGAAAGCGTAGGATTCAGTGCCTGCGCACTAGAATGTCACATTTGTTCGTCTGATAGTTGTTCAAAAACATAACTCAAAGATTCCTTGAGCCTCCGAAGGTCTTGGCTCCCGCTCCGAATGACTTCAAATACACCGAAACAGACTTCCACGCGGAGCGACAACCCCCTGATCATATCGCACGGACGATTAATCGGAACGTCCTCCCGGTATTATGAACAACCAGACAGCAAAGAGATACGCTTGCGACCGATGCCGGGAGCAGAAGCTCAAATGTCCCCGAAGCCAACCGGATGGTGGCACCTGCGAGCGCTGTCTTCGTCTAGGTGCAATGTGTGTCACGAGCATCGGCCGACCATTGGGACGGCCTCCAATACATGCAAACCACCGTGGTCAGGTCGAGGATAGCCGATCGCTGTACGGCGCCCGGAATGGTCGTTCCTCGACGCATCGTGGTGTGCGTGTCACAATGGGTACGGATCCTACGACGACAACACAGAGCCAACCGCCAGATCCAGGCCCCTCACAGTTCTTCACCAGCAATAGGGTCCTGGATCACGTTAATACTGCCTCGACCATGTGGTTAGATGCATCAAATTTCCCGACTGCGATGTCAACGTCCGACGAGCCCACCATACCCTCGTCAAGAGCACACTCACACGTCTTCTCCGACTTAAGCGTCCCCGATCTCGACTTCGGAGATCTAAACGACATGGCCGAACACTTGAACAGGGATCTTCACGAGCCAATGACGGATGTTGAAGACAAGCTCTCTGGTCAAAGCGGGATCGCCACACCTAGCACCTCGAACGCTGGCGACACGGGGGCCCATGTGGTAGGCCTCCTCGGCAGCATTTCCCATCAATTAGCAGAACTCAAGGATCAGCCATGGGAGTCTTGGAACCCGCATCTCACAAAAGATGCATTTCAGCATGGGAAAGATACGGAGTCACCAGGAGGCCGGGATCTCAACATTTGGAATCGCGTTCTCAATGTAACCATGCGGTTCGCAACTGTCCTAGAGTCCGTGACCCCTGTGTCACCACCGGCACTATCTTTGACATTGATGCTTCTATCAACATATGTTCAGCTCGGTGAGCTGTTTGAGATCGTATTCAATCGCATGAGCCGGTGCTTGCGCGAAGGGTCTGGATCGGGGACATCGGCCGCGGGCCCGGCTCAGCTGTTAGCGCAGCCCACAAGCATACAGCTCATGATGATGACCCAAGTCTTTGAGTATCAGATGCATACGGTGGAGCGACTGATGGGTCTACCTGCAGAGTTCCGAATTTGGGACCAACGAGATAGCACAAACGAGGGCGAGGCTGGGATTCTTGGTCGCTTGGAAACTTCTGAAATTGTTCGGGGCGTGATGAGACAAACAAGAGAGACTTTTCAAACTATTAGACAAGCTAGCAATCGGATTAGAGGCTCTAACACATAGACGATAAGAGCGGTGGCATGTTATTAGAATACAGGGACTTGGAAATCACAGTCGCTTCAAATTTTATTGTTACGATCACAGATCTTCTGATTAAAGCCATCGCGCTGTCACAATGAGTCAAGCCGCTGGTCTGAATCCCAAATGAGTTTCACCAGAAAGAGGGAGAGCTCCGGATATCATCAGGAGCTGTGGCTGATATCGCAAGATCACCGCCCTCGTCGTCGTCATCGATTTCCATTTCGGTATCTTTCAAGAGAAATTGAGACAACTCATTCACTATAAGTACCTTATCTACATACATGGAGTTGTTATGTTTAGACTAAAGCTCAACTGGTACTTAGATTACCTTAGTACATGGGCAGAGCCGTGTGGAAGACTTGGCAATGTCTCTGATCACACCTTTCGCTCGAAAGGAGTAATGCGAACGTGCACCTTTGGCTTTTGCCATACGATGTAGAGTCGCAGATCCCGATCCCAGTCCATCTCATTCTTGTTCAAGAGCTCCCACTGGAATTTCCAGCAAAGCTTTGCGAACATGATGCGAAGCACCAGGTAGGCCATGGCTTGGCCAAGGCAGTTGCGAGATCCCGCACTAAAGGGCCTAAAGGCGGCTCGGTCATCACCATCAAAGACACGGTCATACTCTGCATGATCTTTAGGAAGCCATCTCTGAGGCTTGAACTCGTACGGCTTGCTGAAATACTTCTCCGAGTGAGTCGTAGCATATGCGCACGACGAAACAACGACCTGACTCTGAGGTCAGTTTTGATTTCTCCACAAAAGAACTGAAAAGGTGCTGAAGATCAGTAACCGGAGAGTAGACTGGATTACTTACGCCTTTTGCCACGTAGTTCCCATCAATGGTGTGACCAGGACTGATTCTTGGAAGTCCGTAAGGAACATTGGTGTGAAGTCGAATAACTTCCTCAATAGTAGCATTGAGCCAGGGCAGATCTTGAAGCTTATCCTCCGTAATATCTTCATACGACTTGAAAGTCGTTCTCAATTCGTTCTGTAGCTTTTTCATGACCTCATCGTTCGTTGTCAAGAAACACATACCCGCCGTCAAAACACTCGAAGATTCGTAATGATCAAGAATGAGATGGCCGGCTTGAGACACGAGGAAACCATCTGGCGGGAGCGCCTCCTCGTTCTTCAGAAATTGGGTCATGTAGTCCAAGTCCTTGCGGTCGTGACGCTCCTCGACACGAGTTCTGATGAGCTTCTTGCTCGTCGAGTGAGCTCTGAAGTAGCTGAACGCCACTTTTGGCGGCAGAAAGACATAAGACAGTGGGTAGAGCAGGGGAAAGCGGCGCATGACGTTGCGGAATGTGGCCCAGTGCCCAATGCGCAACAGTGACTCTAAGATAGGGTGGTTTTGGCCTATTCGGTGATCATGTCAGCCGGTATTCCAGCGCAATCTACTTGCAAGAGTTCGTAAGCACAGAGGACCAGGTATAACTTGCCAGATTGAATGTTTCTGAAATTGTGGCCGAGTGTAATCGAGCCACCAAGATCACAGGTGGCTCTTTCAAACCATGGAGCAATGTCGACCCCCGCTCCCGTCGCAGGTGAGTTCTTCAGCACTTCGACAAACTCATCCACGTCGGCATGGATGATGGGTTCATATTGTTTCAAAGACCGGGGACTAAACGCAGGAGCCAGTTGCTTGCGGGCAGCCCGGTGCTTGTCGATATCTCTTTCCGAAGCTAAGCCCTCGTACTTGTCCCCGGTGTCGAGCATGTCAGACTTGACAAAGCCAGGCCGTCCATTGATGCTGCTGGTGTAGATATCTTTCCAACTTTGCGTTAGAAAGCTCAGAATCAAGATAGGTCCCAGGCAACATACCTGTGTAGGCTTTGGGAGTTATGAAGACCAACTCGTTGGGTGCAATTCTAACAACATCGCCTATTCATGTCAGAAATTCAATTTCCCACCAGAAAGCGACTACGGCTCACCATAATCTTTGAAGGCTCGTTGCATCGCCCATGGATAGCGACCAGACAGCCTGAAGATGGTAAAATCAGTCTTGGCTATTTCCTGGGATGCACTCCCTTTGTCGAAGTTTGTCAACCTACCATTGGTATCCATACCAGACGTTGGAAACTGCAGCAATCTTGGGTCCAGGATATTTTGCTAAAGGATGAAACCAAACCAAGTAGATGGTCCGAATCACACTATAGGCTATGATCTAGAAGATGGTTAGACACTCTAAAGTATGTGCAGTGTTTATCGAGGTGTAAAGGGTCACTAACACAGCCAAAGGCAATCGTGGCGTTATCGCGAGTTGCCCAACCCGTACCAAGAAACTCGAGATCCAGCATGGTGGCGGCAACAAGATGGATTGATGCGCCAAAACGGATTTACAGCCCGGCCCCGATCAATTCCAAGTTTGACAGAATGCGGCGACTACATGTAAGACTTCATGTCTCCATCACGGATTAGCAAGGAATAAACCCCTAGACCGAACATCCGTGCATTCAATAGACGTAGAAGCCTGAAGCGTGCGAGCAAAATGAACGACGTGGCGATGAACCTACCTCAGCTGCCACATCTGCAGGCAAAGTCACCGACTCGGTGATCGGCTTCTTTCGGACAGAACCCAGCCTTCTCACTACCCAAAAGCGAAGTCTACGGGTCTCTGTCTGAAGGATTCATTCTGAAGAATTGTTCTGGCCAAACGGTTCGCCCCCACATTCTACTCGTAAGATTCTGATGAGGCCGTTCGGAGGGCTTTCTCACACCTTCGGAGGCATAAGACGTGATCCTGCCGGGCTGATCCTGCCGAACCCACTTGCTCCCGACGTGGGGGTGTAAGCCGGCCCTGACCGCAGATTCGGAGCCCACTAAGGCACAGCTGCAGGGACCAGTTTGCATTCAGGGCCTGGGCTCTGCGATGACAGGTGACAGGGATCGAATCCGACGACTGCCTGTTCAATATTTGCCTCAAGGTCTGGATTCACATCGGGTAAGTGATATGTTGCCGAGCTGAAGAGTGGAAGCTTGGGAGGAATAATTATTGTAGTCTGAATTTAATTGTTGATCAAATAGTACCTTGGGAAGCGATAGCTTAGATCGCGCCTCTTGTTCCTATTCTTCGAACGCATCACGCGGGGATTACACAGCGCCCCTTGAGCTTACCACATTGTACAATACCAACAACCGTTTACCATCACTATCAAGTCAAAAAGGTTTTACCAACCGTCACGATCACATTATTCTGAGCACGTCCAGTCGCTTAGTATGGCCTCCCCAAACATGGTTTCCCAAGGGAACGAGCCCATTGCGATTGTCGGAAGCGGCTGCAGGTTTCCAGGAGGTGCCAACTCGCCGTCCAAGTTATGGGATCTGCTCCGGGAACCGCGCGACGTACTCTGTGAGATCCCGCCCAGTCGATTTGACGTTCGTGGATTTCATCACAAGGACTCTCAGTTTCCCGGTCACGCCAACGTCAAGCACTCCTACCTACTTCAAGAAGATGTCGCGAAGTTCGACGCCCAATTTTTTAATATTACAGCGCCAGAAGCAATAGCTATGGATCCTCAGCAGCGCCTCCTGCTGGAGACAGTTTACGAGGGCTTGGAGGGCGCTGGCTTGACTATCGAAGGCCTCAAGGGCTCCAACACTGGTGTTTATGTTGGTGTGATGTATGTCGACTACGAATCTCTGCAATTTCGAGACTTGCAGCACGTCCCAACTTACCTTGCAATCGGTGAGAGTTGCACCCTTTAACACAATGAAGACTTTACTAACAGCCCCAGGTACCGCTCGAAGTATTGTTTCTAACAGGATATCGTACTTCTTCGACTGGCATGGACCCTCACTCACGGTGGACACTGCCTGCTCCTCCAGTCTGGTCGCGGTGCACCAAGCCGTTCAGGCTCTGCGATCCGGAGAGGTCCGTGTCGCATTGGCCGCCGGAAGTAATCTTCTTCTCGGTCCCGAGCCTTATATCCACGAGAGCAAGCTGAAAATGCTGTCTCCCGATGGTCGCTCTCGCATGTGGGACCAAGGCGCTAACGGCTACGCCCGCGGTGACGGCGTGGCCGCTGTTGTTCTCAAGACGCTAAGTGCCGCGCTAGCTGACGGAGATCATATCGAAGCCATTATTCGCGAGACCGGCGTGAACCAAGATGGTCGCAGTCGCGGCATTACTATGCCCAGTGCAGCAGCGCAGGCGTCGCTTATCCGCGCGACCTATGCCAAGGCAGGACTCAACCCGGAGTCCGACACCGATCGGTGCCAGTATTTCGAAGCTCACGGCACGGGCACGCCGGCAGGTGACCCAGTCGAGGCCGAGGCCGTGCACACCGCGTTCTTCGGCAACAGGGATCCTGTCGCGGATCGTCTGCTCGTCGGTTCCATTAAGACCATCATCGGCCATACGGAGAGCACAGCCGGTATAGCCGGTATTCTCAAAGTCGTGCAAGCCATGAAGCACGGCTATGTACCACCGAACATGCTGCTGGAAAACCTCAATCCAAACGTTTTGCCTTTCTACAGCAACTTGAAGATTCCCCAGGAACTTACTCCTTGGCCACAGCTTGCGACGGGTCAAAGCCGGCGAGCCAGCGTGAACAGCTTCGGGTTTGGTGGTACAAACGCGCACATCATTCTCGAAGGATATGAGGCGTCCAGTTCCGAGGAAGACATCGACACCCAAAGCGTTGCTCCTTTCCTCTTCTCCGCACAGTCAAAGCAATCGCTCCTGTCTAGTCTCGCCGCCCATGTCGAGTACTTGGGGCAAAATCCCGAAACTAGCCCTTCAGACCTTTCGTGGACATTACGATCACGCCGCTCTCGTCTTCCCTTGCGACTGGCGCTGCCAGCGTCAACTATTGAGGTACTCCAGACCAACCTGAAGGGCATTATTGGCAACAGTAACTTCCAGTTGGATTCCAAGGCTGCCGGAACTAGCACCAAGGAAGCTCGCTTGTTGGGTGTGTTCACAGGTCAAGGTGCGCAGTGGGCTCGCATGGGTGCTGAGCTTGTTGAGACCTCCCAGTACGCCGCCGACTTGCTGGCCACCATGGATGATGCCTTAGTGCAGTTGCCTGAGACGGATCGCCCGGCTTGGACTCTGAGAGAACAACTGCTTGCTGAAGCGAAGACGAGCCAGATTGGAAGTGCGTCAGTTGCGCAACCTCTGTGCACTGCTGTTCAAGTCATCCTTGTTGAGCTTCTTCGTCAAAGCGGTATCAACTTCGCTGCGGTAGTTGGTCACTCCTCTGGAGAGATTGGGGCAGCCTTTGCTGCTGGGGCCCTATCTGCCATTGACGCTATTCGCATCGCATACTACCGTGGCCTTCATTCGCGTTTGGCTGAAGGTCCAGAGGGGGTGCAAGGTGCGATGTTAGCGGTCGGAACGACTTTGGAGGACGCCGAATCTATCTGCAACGATGACTACTTCTTAGGCAGAGTCAAGGTTGCCGCATGCAACTCTTCCTCCAGCATCACCATCTCTGGCGACGAAGATGCAATTGAGGAGATGATTGACATTTTCGAGGACGAGAGCAAGTTCGTTCGACGCCTGCGAGTGGACAAGGCTTACCATTCACACCACATGGTCCCTTGCTCCCAGCCGTATCTCGAGTCCATGAAGCCTTTCGCCATCCAGATGAAGCAATCTGACTCCAAGTGCACTTGGGTCTCCAGTGTCAACCCGGACCGGTCTCTCGACGCGTCAAACAGTTTTGATGCCTCATACTGGGTCGACAACCTCCTCTCGCCAGTGCTCTTCATGCAGGCAGTCGAAAAGGCAATGCAACTTGGTCCTTTTGACGCTGCCATTGAAGTCGGCCCTCACCCTGCTCTCAAGGGTCCCGTTCTTGACACGCTCAAGGAGAAAAAAGTTGAAATCCCGTATACTGGCTTACTCCAGCGCAACACCAACGCAGTCCAGAGTGTTTCCTCTGCAATCGGTTATGTGTGGACGCACGTTGACAACCTCATCATCGACTTTGATCGCTACGAATCTGCACTTAGCGGACCGAAGCAGCACCACTTCATATCTGATTTGCCAACATATCAATGGAATCACTCTCAAGGGTATTGGCACGAGTCCAACTTATCAAAGAACCTGCGCACAAGGAGTCAACCCGTTCACCAGCTTCTCGGAGACTTGCAACCCCAGAGCTCAGCACACCAGGTCACATGGAAGGCGATCCTGCGCCCTCATGATCTCCCCTGGGTTCACCACCACAGAATCCAAGGCCAGACGGTCTTCCCCGCAGCTGCGTACGCTGCCACGGCGTTTGAGACCATTCCCTTCCTTGCGGAAGAGACTCCGGTTCAGCTCATGGAAATCAACGACTTGGTGATTCATCAGGCTTTGGTGTTCGGAAACGATGAGCAAGAGTCTGGCATCGAGGTTCGGTCCGTCATCAGCAACATCATCCGCAACGACCCTGCTTCTATCACAGCCCACTTTACGTATGAGGCATGTATAGGATCACACAAGGACTTCCAGCTCGTCGCAAGTTGCGAAATCTCCGTCTCACTTGGAGAGGCGTCTCGTGACACGCTGCCCGCGACTGCCCGGATCGAACCTTACATGGTGGACGTCGATACAGAGCTCGCGTACTCTTCCCTCAACGATGTCGGCTACGGGTACACGGGTCCCTTCAAAGCTCTGTCTGACTTGAAGAGAAAGCTTGGCAAGGCGTCTGGCTCTCTCGCCTTGACAGCACCTGAGTCTGATGACGAGGTTCTCATCATCCACCCCGCGGTTTTGGACGCAGCCTTCCACTCCATAATCTTAACCTTCAGCTACCCTAAAGATGGTAGACTTTGGAGTCTACATCTGCCGACACGCATTGACAAGATCAGAATCAACCCTTCCTTGTGTGGGCGTCACTGGTCAGGCGCTGCTGAAGTCCCATTCGTCGCATCCATGGCCGACGACACTGAGTCTGCGGATACCTCTGGATTCCAGGGCGATGTCGACATCCATGACCAAGATGGAGAGTTCACTGCTGTTCAGGTGGAAGGACTCCACGTTGTCCCCTTCACTCCTGCTTCCCCAGCAGATGATCAGCAGCAGTTCTATGCTACGCACTGGGTGCATTCTGAGCCCAATGCTGACATCCCTGGCACTTACGATGCCTCTGCTCAGGACAAGGAGATGGCAGTCATTCTAGAGCGTGGCAGCTACTTCTACCTCCGACAGCTGGAAGGCCAGATTCCAGAGGATCACCCCGGGAGATCTGACCCGTATAATGCTGCCTATCTATCTTTCGCTTCGCATACTCACAAGCTCGTCCAGCAAGGCAAGCATCGCTACGCCAAGAAGGAATGGCTCAATGACACTTTGGAAGACATTTCAGCCCTGTCCAAACCGTTCTCTGATCAACCCGAGGTCAAGGCCATGCATATTGTCGGGGATCAGATGCCGCGAGCCATTCTGGGAGAGACAACCATGCTCGAGCACTTAATGAACAACGGACTGCTCGCCGACTACTACGCTCAAGCCCGAAGTATCACCCGAGGCACCGATCTCCTAGCTGAGACTGTCGTGCAGATCCTCCAGCGCTATCCCGAGAGCAAGATTCTGGAGGTCGGCGCCGGCACCGGGCAGGCTACTAGAGAGATTTTCAAGCGGGTGGACGACAATTTCGCATCATACACCTTCACCGATGTCTCGGCGGCCTTCTTCGACAAGGCCGAGGCGGAGTTTGAGGCATTCGAGGATCGCATGGTGTACAGCGTTCTGGACCTCGAGCAGGATATGAAGACTCAGGGTTTCGAAGAGAATTCATATGATATTGTCGTTGCCTCCTTCGTGCTACATGCCACCAAGAGCATTGAGCAGACTGTGCGCCGCGTGCGATCGCTTCTGAAGCCTGGTGGTTACCTTGTTCTTTACGAGGTTACAAATACCGACATCATCCGTGGCACCGCGCTCTTCGGATGTCTGCCAGGATGGTGGCAGGGTATTGAGGAGGGTAGAACCCTGGGTGCTTGCGTTTCTGAGTCCAAGTGGGATGCCATCCTGCGCAAGACTGGGTTCTCAGGAGTCGACACCATGACGCCCGTCAAGGATGCCATGTCTCTCCCCAACTCCGTCATGGTCTCGCAGGCTGTTGATGACTGGGTCGAGTTCATTCGGGAGCCTCTCTTGGCATCTCCATCGCTATTTGTTGGACAAGCTGTCATCAAGCATCTCTTCATCATTGGAGGAGCCACTTTGCGTGTTTCTCGTTTGGTGCAGGACATTCGAAAGCTGATCCATGCTTTCTGCGATGAGATTACGGTGGTTGAGTCGCTGGAGAGACTTGATGATGTCGAAATCAACGAGAAAGCTACAATCCTTGTTCTCGAGGACCTCGACCATCCCGTCTTCAAAGACATCACAGCTGCTCGTTGGGCTGGCCTCAAGCATCTCTTCGGATCTGAGAAGTCTATCGCATGGATCACTCAAGATCGCATGGTCGACAATCCCTTCGGTAACATGGGTGTCGGATTCGCCCGATCGGCCTTGTGGGAGATTCCAGAGATCCGTTACCAGTTCATCGACTTCCAAGATGCGCACCGTGTCGACGCCAGAGCGTTGGTGGAGTCTGTCCTGCGCTTCCAAATGTCCGGTTCGGTCCAAGATCAAAGCCAACGCAAGTCCCTTTGGTCTGTCGAGTCTGAGATCGTCATCGACTCAGACGGACGCCAGTTGGTTCCCCGGATGAGACCTGTCAGCACCGCCAATGATCGCTACAACTCGGCGCGCAGGACGATTGTGAAGGACGCTCAGACTCTGACCTCTCAAATCGTTATTGAGAGTGTCGGTGACCGGCATATACTTGTCGAACAGCCTTCCCTTGCCAGCGGCCTCTCCGATGGCAGCGCAGTCACCTTGAAGGTGACGCATTCCACCTTGGATGCCATCAAGACTGACGGTGGGGATGCATTCTTGGTGCTGGGAAGCTGCGCAACGAGTGGCACTCAGTACGTTGGACTTTCCGAGTCTGTTGCCTCAGTCGTCAACATATCCAAGAAGTGCCTCGTCGCTTCTACCGTTGCGCTTGAGTCTGCGGCAGTGTTTTTGGCAGATGTCGCTGCGCAACTTCTGATGCCAGAACTTGTGGGCTCCCTCACCGAAAGCGACACTCTCTTAGCTCACAACGCTCCTCAGGCGGTAGCGAAGCTACTCATTAGACATGCTAAGCTTGCTGGCATCAATTTGGGTTTCACTACCTCTTCCCGAGAGATTGCGAAGCACACTGATGCTGTCTACGTCGGACGGTACATGCGCCTATCTGAGATCAGGGCGCTTCTCCCCACCAACATCTCCCGATATATCGACTTTGCAGCACAAGATGGTCCATCACCAGTGTCTTCGTCTCTTCCAGCCAGTATCCCTGTTGTCAATGTGTCTTCTCTATTTGCCGCGACTGCAAAGATGAGCCGAACGTCTGTCGATGACGTCAACAAGCTACTGGCAACTGCAGCGACCGATGCCGGTTCAGCTCTTGAGAACCGTACGCAGGATGATGCGGCAACTAGCCTGATCGGTGTCCAAGATCTCGAGACGGTCAAGGAAACTCCTGGTGCCCTTACCATTGTCGACTGGAACACCTCTTCTGTCTCTGTCACTGTCCAACCCGCAACTGCCCAGTTCAAGGCTGATCGGACTTATTGGTTGGTTGGACTGTCTGGAGATCTTGGAATCTCTATCGCAGACTGGATGATTCGGAATGGCGCCAAGTACCTAGTTATCACTAGTCGCAATCCGAAGGTCGATGAGACGTGGCTTAAGATTACAGAAGCTAGAGGCGCAGTGGTTCGTATCGTTGCATGGTAAGCTGACCGTCATACCAGGTTGAAGGCATAGACTAACATGGGAAATACAGTGACCTCACCGACTACGACGCTCTCTCGCAGGCACATCGCGAGATATCCACCACGTTGCCTCCGATCGCTGGTATTTACCAAGGCGCCATGATTTTGCTCGATATGGCACTCCGCGACATGGGACTCGAGGACTTCAGCCGCGTTCTCCGTCCCAAGGTCGAGGGTAGTCTGAACCTCGATCGTGTCTTAGGAGATGAGCCACTGGACTTCTTCATCTTTTTCTCCTCCGTCGCCACCGTCGCAGGTAATCCAGGCCAGGCTGGCTACACCACCGCCAACCTCTTCATGAGCGGCATGGCGCAGCAAAGACGCAAACGTGGCTTGCCCGCGTCGGTTGTGGAGCTTGGCTTGATCATGGGTACAGGTTACATCACCCGCGAGAAGGGCAATGTCCTCACTCGACCCTCCTTTGAGCGAGGTCTCTTGACTATCTCGGAGTACGATGTTCACCAGACACTGGCAGAGGCCATTCAATATGGTCATCCTGAATCGGGTGCCGAATGGCAGATCTCCATCGGACTGAGACGGATGCCGGCCAACGCGCCTAACCGGCCGCAGTGGTACAGCTATCCTCAGTTCGCGTGTCTTACGGAGAGAGCCGCTGTCGAGGACACGAGCGCGGCTAATGCGCAGGATGGCCCGTCTATCAAGGACCAACTGGCCGCTGCGACAACGAGAGATGATGTTGAGAATATCATCACCGGTGAGATCATAACTACTTCTGTTCCCACTTCCCGTAAGCTTAATGACTAACACAACACCAGAATCTTTCATTGCCGAGATGCGCAAGATGCTCCATCTCAGCGACGACTATGCCATCACACCCGCCGTTCGCACAGACGAGCTGGGTCTCGACTCTCTAGTCGCCGTCAGGATCCGTTCTTGGTTCCTCAACAACTTTCAGGTCAACATTCCTGCGCTTCGAATTCTCAAGGGTGAAGCACTCCAGAGTCTCATCGACCACGCCGTGGAGGAGATACCGGAAGAGCTGGCACCCAAGCTGTTCTCCTCCTCGCAGTCTGAGGACACATCACCATCTTCCGAGGAGTCATCCCAAAAGTCAGGAACACCACCTTCGACTGCCCCCGAGACAGAGAACTCATCTGTAGTCAATGGCGATCTCGGAATCAAGGAGGAGAAAGAGGCAAGACCTCAGGAAGTTCAGTTGGAAAGGTTCGGGCGCTTGTCTTACACCCAGTCAGTATTCTTGTTTGTGCACGAACTCTTGCCTGACAAGACCACTCTGAACAACACAGTTATGCTTCATCTTAGCGGGGAAGTGCGAATTCCCGATCTCTCCCGCGCTGTTCGAGCCTTGGGAGAACGCCACGAGTCGTTGCGTAGTTGCATCTGCGAGCGCGACGGCCAGCCCAGTCAAGGAGTCATGAAGACCCCGTCTTTCGCCCTCGAACACAAGAGGATCTACACCAAGAGCGAACTCTTCGATGAGTACGCAGCACTCCGGGGCCATGTCTTCGACCTTAGCCGAGGCGAGACCAGCCGGACGATTCTACTCTCATACTCGCCACGGGATCACTACCTTTTGATGAGTTCTCACCACATCTTTTTCGATCGAGCCAGCAATGACGCTGTCATGGGCGACCTGGAGCGACTCTACAACGGATATCCCCTCGACCCGAACCCTCTCCAATACCTCGATTACTCTGATGACCAGCAAAGGCAGTACTCATCCGGAGAATGGGACGAGGCCATCAAATTCTGGCGCCACGAGTTTACCACTATTCCCGATCCTCTATCCCTCCATCGCAGTCAGATCTCTGAGCGGCAGCCTCTTGAGCGCTACGCCTCCCGCATCCCAGATTTCCGCATCGACAAACAGCTCTCAGCAAAGATCCGTCAGGTAGCTAGAAAGTATCGCGCCACGCCGTTCCACTTCCACCTCGCGGCCTTCAAGATACTCCTGCACAGGTTCCTCGGCACCACCGACGTCTGTATCGGTATCGCAGACAGCTGCCGGCGAGACGATAGTATGCGCACCGGCATCGGCCCGTTCCTCAACATGTTGCCCCTACGCATGGTCGCCAACGCGGAGCAGCCTTTCCTTAGTGCCTTGGACGAGGCGCGGGAGAAGAGCTTTGCTGTTCTTGCCAACTCGATCCCACTTGAGGTAATCCTGAATGAGCTCCGCATCTCACGTCAGGCTACCCACACGCCTTTGGCGCAGGCATTCATGAATTACGCCGAGAACGACCTTGAAGACGGCCAAAAGTTCCTTGGATGCAGGATGACAATGATGAAGCAGGAGATGGCTGAGCTTCCTTACGACATTACCTTCACCGTGATCAACAACACTACTGGTGATACGCGCATTCTCTTGAACTTGCAAGAGTCCTTGTACACGGAGTCTGATGCGCAGATTTTGCAGCATGGGTACGAGGATATTCTTCGCGAGTTCGCCAACGCACCGGATGATGCTGTTGGTAGCACTTGGCACTTCAGACCAGCTGTTCTGCAGAAGGCTCTTACATTGGGTCGCGGTTAGTTCACCAAAGAGCGGTATCTTGACTCTGTACCATACCAGGTTGCTAACATCCATTCAGGCGCGACTTTCAACTCATCTTGGCCCGAAACCCTCATTCATCGATTCGACAGCTTCTTCCAGACTGTCAGGGAGAGAGTTGCCGTGACCGACGACGCTAGTGGCTCGATTACCTATGCAAAACTCTCTACTATGACGAACGCGATTGCATCGGAACTCCTTCGTCAAGGTGTGCAGCCCGGCTCGAGAGTCGCTGTCTTCCAGCACCCATCAATCTGTTGGATACCTTCTCTCCTTGCGATCCTCAGAATTGGAGCCGTCTATGTCCCGCTTGACGTCAACACGCCAGTCGCCAGACTATCACTGATTGTGCGCGACAGCCAGCCATCCTCAATCTTGTTACACGACTTGACGAAAGACGATGCAACCAATCTGGAGTTCGAGAGAGGTACTTCTATAGTCAACGTGTCAGCCTTGAAAGAGCTGGGTGAGAAAGAGGTTCCCAACCTCGCTCAACCGAACGCAGCGGCCATCATTCTGTACACCAGCGGCTCAACAGGAACCCCGAAGGGAGTCATTTTACGCCATAGCAGCTTGAAGCACGAGTTCGATCACTGCGCGGTGACCTACGAGCTAAACCAATATGATGTCGTTCTCCAGCAGAGCGCTTGGAGCTTCGACCTATCCGTGACGCAAATCTTCCTGGCTCTCGGCGTGGGAGCCCAGCTGCACACGGTGTCTCACACTCTGCGCGCCGACTCGAACGCGATGGTCGAGCTCATCAAGGGTCAAGGTGTGACGGCCACCTACGCGACTCCAACTGAGTACAAGAGTTGGTTGAGGCGCGAAAACCAGACCACATTGCGGTCCTCGGTCTGGCGCCTGGCTTTGGTCGCCGGAGAGGCCGTTTCCGAGCCGCTTCTACAGCGCTTCCGTGAGGTGGATCGCGACGGCCTCCGTCTCTTCAATGTGTACGGTCCCACAGAGACAACATGTGGATCTACCAAAATGGAGCTGTCGTACCGTGAGCCTGGATTTTATCATGGAACCATCCCCGTTGGAGTGGCATCGGCAAATGAGCGGTTTTACATCCTAGACGCCAGTCTGAACCTTCAGCCGGTTGGTCAAACGGGTGAGATTGCCATCGGTGGTGTTGGCGTTGCCAAAGGCTACCTGAACATGGAGGATCGGACTCAGGCATCCTTCTTGCCGGATCCCTTTGCAACCGAGGACGATGTGAAGCGCGGATGGACGACCATGTATCGAACAGGCGACATCGGATACTTGCAGCACAATGGCATGCTCGTTCTGAAGGGGCGCATCGGAGACGACACAGAGATCAAGCTTAACGGTGTGCGTATTGATTTGAAGGATGTAGAGAATACCGTCGTACAAGCCTCCAAAGGTCTTCTCGCCGATGCCGTGGCGTCTCTTCGCAGCACCTCTGACGGGTCGGTCAAATTCATGGTCGTCCATGTCGTCTTCTCGGGCGAGAGTCTGACCGGCTCCACGAGCAAGTTCCTCCAGAAGCTTCTCGCAGAATTGCCATTGGCACGAAACATGTGCCCCTCGGCCCTCATACCAATTGACTTGCTTCCCAGAACGGTAGCTGGCAAGGTCGACAGACGGGCCATCGCTTCCCTGCCGATCTCGCAGGGGCTTTTCCATCGCGCTGAGCATGATAGAGATGGTTCCGAAGGGTCCAGGAGACTGTCCACGGCCGAGAAGACACTCCAGAGCTACTGGGAAATTGTGATCCCTGAAGAGCTGGTTGGACTGCACGACATCGAGGCGGATTCCGATTTCTTTACCATCGGAGGTAACTCTCTTCTCCTGATCGAGCTTCAGGGTCGGATCCGTGCGGATCTCGGCATCTTCATCGCACTGCCCAAGCTTTTCCAAGCTACCACCCTGAGGTCGATGGTCCGGCTTCTTCCCGGGATTGAAGGCACTGAGGCGGCGCTCGAAGAGCAGATCGATTGGGCAATCGAAACCGCTCTGCTGCCGGGAGATATGGTTTCTGAGCGAGACACTGCCGAGCCTGTTGCGAAGCTCCCTCGCACTGTTGTCTTGACCGGAGTCACTGGTTTCCTCGGCCAATACCTCGCCGGATCCCTTGTCGAGAACGAGAACATCGAGAAGGTCATTTGCATAGCGGTCAGGAACCCAAAGGACCAAGCTCGTCAAGATCTATTTTCCGAGCTTGGGCCAAAGGCAGAGTTTTATGAAGGCGACCTCAGCTTGCCTCGCCTCGGTCTCACGGAAGAAGCAGCCCACATCATTTTCCAATCCGCCGATGCGGTGATCCATAACGGCGCGGACGTCTCGCATCTCAAGACTTATCCTTCTCTCCGCGCTGCAAATCTCGGGGCAACGCAGGAGCTCGTCCGGCTGTGCAGCCCCCGACAGATCCCATTGCACTATGTGTCCACCACGGGTGTTGCCATGTACACCCCCTTCAGAGAGCTGGCCGAAGTCTCGGTCCGCGAACACATGCCCCCGGCGGACGGCCAACACGGCTACGTCGCATCCAAGTGGGCCAGCGAGGTATACCTCGAGAACATTCACGGACAAATCGGTCTGCCGATCTACATTCATCGTCCATCGAGCATTATGCGTCCCGAGGCCGACAGGACCGGCGAGAACCCGGCCGCTGATGTTCTGCAGAACATGCTCGACTACTCAAGGCGAGTGCGCGCCGTGCCAGTTGCACCGGGTCTGAGCGGCTTTGTAGACTTGGTGAAGCCGGAGACGGTCACCAGTGGGGTGGTAGGTGCCGTCATGTCTGGGTCTAAGAAAGATGAAGTTGTGTACATCCACGAGTCTGGCGACTTGGAGTTGGATGTAAGCCAGATAAGAGAGCATTTGGAGACTGAGACGGGAGAAGCCGTTGAGGCATTGGTTTTGGATGAGTGGATTGATCGCGCGGAGGAGATTGGCTTGTCGCCTGCTATGGCTGCCGTGTTCCGGAGTTCGCTGGGGTCTGGAGAGCCGATGAATCTGCCGAAGTTGCTGAGGCGATGATTTATTACATGGAGTTTACTTGGAGTTCTGTTTGTATCGGATGCTTTTCGTCGTCATTGGTGTCATCGTACTGTTGCACACTACCCATTATGTAATAGAGGTCTTCCATGTCTTGAGATTCATGCCTTCCCTTCAACTTGGTGTAAGCATATCATCATTGTGAGTCTCGAGATTAAAACATCCCCCTTTTAGGGCAGTACTGAGTTGAATTACTGTTTCACCGACTTCCGCCTAACGTAGTATCACATAGCCAAGCCTTAGTGGGGTCAACAACTGTACGTACTTCATCTGCTCACTTGGACTTCCATGCCATGTTGTGCGAACCTTCAATAGTCGAGCGCTAATTGTCTATTCTGTCTAACTTCTTGATTCTCTCCACCTCCAACTATGTCATGGCGTTTCTAGGCCTTCTCTCCTGCACAAGGCCTTGCGATGATAGAGGCCTGGATTCATCAAGATTGCGGGATGACACATCCAACGCTGTCATTACATGTACCTCCTTTTGAACGACCCGCTGAGCTGTTGGAACTTCCTCATCCTCCGATCTATCATCCTTCGCGACCCCCAAGAAGACAAACTTGTAAGCGCTGCGCAATAAGCAGTACAGCCAGAACAGGTTCAGTGCCTGCAACAAAGCCAAGAGGCCAAAGGTGATGAAGTTTGACAGGGGACACTTATACTGCTCAGTCTCCCGGTTCAGCTCATATGGCCCAACGGTACTAAACTCGGATCCAGGCAGCGCAGAATAGAGAATCCGCAGATTGATGTAGTGCCGGAGGTAGATCCACACGGCGATACACACCCCAAACGACACACCCTGAAGCTTGTTGTCCAGATAATTCAGCGACTTTGACACTGCCAGGAAGAAATCGCTTATATCGTGCGTGATGTACACCGCAATACCCATATACGCAAAATGGAAGCGATAACTCAGCGCAACGAGCGCAACCGTGACGACATGGTGCGCGACAAGCTCATGGAAGTCCTTGCGGCGTTGCTCCAAGCCCAGCACCATCACCACCACCTGCTGCGCCCAGAACGCTGCCTGTAGGAGGTAGTAGCACTTGAAGCTGGCATCGTGCGTGCGGTGCGGGAAGCCCTCGTACATCCCGTGGGTGTCGAAATACCATACTGGCGTACGGCTCATGACGTGCAGACCCCAGGGCCCGATGACGGTCACGTAAAGTGCTGTGTACATGTTCTCCGCGAAGCGTGCGCGCTTGGCGCGGGACTTGATGCCCCATGCGCGAGCGAGGGGTGTCAGGAGCTCTTGCATGCAGACCTCACGGGTGAAGGTGAGGAATATTGTGTAGAAGGCAACGAAGGCGATGTCCCAAGGTCCCTTGCCATATTGAATTGTCCCCGCGCTATCATCGTCGAGCTTGTAGGAGGGGAATATGAAGTGGTACGTCGGGTTAGAGTCGGTCGGATTGACGGCGTAGAGAGAGAGGATCGCGATCGTGAGGAACAAGGGGAACGCCCAGGTCCGACGGCGCAGGAGAGCGAATACCCTTGTCTTCTTGCGCTTCGAGTAGCTTTTTGTCTGGCGGCTCTTCAACATTTGGGGCGGGACCTGAGCGCCTGGCTGGAGTTCCATGTAGTTTGCGCCCATGTTGTAAGAGATCGTGGGATTTTGGGTCTCGGCGGGAGTTCGTGAAGTGCTTCGTCGTCGCGATCGTTTGGTCGTCGTCCTAACGGTGAATTCGACTTGTCAAATGACACCTTAGCTTCCGATCATTGATCCAATTGATCAAGACAGTTAAGGTTGGGTGCAGGTCTGTCTTCAGAATTCCGCGTCTCACACCTCCACGATGCGCAAAGAAAAAGAGTCGCAAGACTCGAGATCATGAGGGGATCAAATAATTTGAGCGGGCGTCCCCAACACAGGCAGGCCAGGCGCAACTAGAGAGCTGTCCGTCTTGGGATAGCTTAATGCAGGGGCTACTGTTGGTCGGTGTGTGTGGCACACAATTAATCAAACGGGGGCGTCAGCAGAAGTCCAGAAGGGGAAGATTGAGCTTTTATCCCGTTGGAGGACGGAGACGGAGTCCTTTGATAGTAATCGAAGATTTATGGGATATATGTACAGTTCATACGGCGCGCCTTTTACGAGCTTTGGTTTCAGCTCCGCGAGCATTCGTATAGTTGCATCTAAGTTTGTGAAGTCCGAAGTTCTGTGTTGAGAAGCCTCTCAGCTGAGTCCGGTGAACATGCGAATGTCCATGTCTCGGCAGCCTCCAATCACAGCATATGGACCCACGTTTCCAACGGTGGCTGCCATTCGCCATCCCCACCAGACCCTGGCGGATAATAGAATTGTTGCGGGAGGCTGAGGAATGGAAAAGGGGGAGAGGGTCGAGCTGGAGAATTGAGACGCGTACGAGTTTTTTACCCTCCGAATCGGAGGGTTTATGTCGTCATATTGCTCCGAATGGAGCGGGTCTCACTCGGTCCCGGTTCATGAGGGGGCTGGAGCTGCACATCGCCTCTAGAAAATGGTGCTTTGGGACCAGACCTCTCTGAAACTACTCAATTTGGACGGAAGTGGTTTATGAACTGATTATCCATTGTAGTGGAGGGTAAACGTAAAAACTGGGACTTAGAAGAGAGAATCGCTACTCTTTGATGTAGACGTACTAGAGTCTCACGATATGAATGGGTGGATAACACGAGTATCAGAGTAGAAATCTAGCAAGTTGTATGTCATGAACTGGAGAATTGGAGTCTATTGTGTCTGCGAGTCTTGGCCAGCCAATGTAGCGTATCATCGTCGCAGCCCTCAATCAATCTGTTTCTCGCACCCGATCCTATTGAGCAACTCCTTCCGGCCGCTGTGCGTCCTAACGCCACTCACCCTGGAGCTCGAAGACTCCTTCCGGGAAGGCGACCTGTCCCAAGCCTTGAGGTCAATAGACTCCACGCCAACATCCTCCTCAATGGCCTCGATCTCCTCATACTCGATCTTCTCCTCCTCCTCTTCCTCGTCATCAACATCGCTCCTAACATCCTCGGCGGGAGCACCCTTGAGCACTCTCACTGAGACACGAATAATGAAGAATGACCACGCGCAGATGACAAGCTCAAGTGCAAGGAGAAAAGTCAAGAAGCCGTATCGAATGCCGTCGGTGAAGCATACCGTGCCCGCGGGGTCCTTGAACGGTTCGAGAAGGTGGGACCACCCCTCTTTAGGTGCCGAAAAAGGGCCTTCAATGTTGCCCGGAGCGCCTCGAAAGCATGGCTCTTTAAGAGATCGGGGCAGATCATAGTAGACGCTCCAGCAGGTCATGAGGTAGAATACGTGACGCGTCCAGACCCAGACCAAGAGGAAGACGCCAAAGATAACGTCGCAGAGGGTTGTGAAACCGATGTATTTGAGGCACTTGGCCAGCTGTCGTGACTGTTAGCAGGTAGTTTGGTGCGTGACGTTGTTTCAAGGAGGACTGACAGGGAAGATCAACTCAATGACGTCCATCAAGACCAAGATGAGATGACCAACGCGGGTTTGGTGATACGCGTAGCATGCGGCAATGAGGGAAATGGTGATGGCATGGTGCACAATCATCTCCCAGTAGTCCTTGCGCCGAGCCTCAATATTCACTGAGATGACCTGCTGGACCCAGTATGCCCATTGTACCATGATATATCCCTTCATCAACCCGTCGAGCTCTCGCTGAGGCCAATTGTTCCACAGCTCCTTCATGTTAAGGTAGTATGGCGCCTTGCAATAGAGGTACTAGGAACTCGCCGGTTAGTTGACAATATGCCCACGAGGTGAAAATGCGAATCTACTGTACCATTCCCACTGGCCATAGAACACTGTAGTACGTGAGCATCGAGCCCTGTTCTGAGAACCTCGCGACATCCTTCTTCTTCGATATGCCCCAATGCTGGCCGAGGGGCTCAAGAACGTGGCGCATCAGCGCGGCTCGGATGCCAATGAGGAGAACCACGCAGAATGCGACAAAGTAGAGGTCGTCGTGGCCGGCGCCATACTTGCCGGTTGTCGTGTTGTAATATGAGAGTTTGATGAACTTGGATGTATACGGACGTGCCGCGGGGATGCAGATGTGTGTGAGGAGTAGAGGGGCAGTTGTATGGAAGGCAAGGTCTGTTCAATTAGAGAACTTCAGGTCAGCATTGACTCGTAGGATGAATGGGTGTGATGCACGGCATCGGTAGATGTCGTCAGCTTCCCTCCACACTCTTCGCGACGTACTTGTCTGGTTGTCAAAGAGCCATTGGACAAGCTTCTTCCTCCGGCTCGTGTCAATGCCCTTTAACTTTTGTGTGTGAGCAAGCCTGGGCGCCCTGGATGCGACAGGCGAAGCGCGCTTCGTATGCGCGATCTCGGTGGTGGGTTCGATCATGGTCCTTGTCACGCAGTCGAGGCGAAGCTCAGCTCAGCTCAGCTTTCCACGAGAAGATGCCGAGGCGAAAAGGAATCAAACAGTGTGTTTCTCGAGCAGAAAGTTGTGTGACAAAACTGTTGAGAAAGTGCCCGTAAGCGCGAGTCGCTTAAAGAAGTAACAGTAACAATATTTCCCTGCCAGCGGCCCCCTTCCCCCAACAGGGCGAGACCAAAGCTGCCAGCTGAGCAGGTTGGACCCTTTCTTCGCGCCTCGCAGGGGGCGGTGAGACAAGGCGGCGGGAATGCAGGGATGTTCGTATTTGGGCGGGCGGGATCTTGGAACTGGCGGCCGTTAAGATCTCAGGCATTTCCCAACTTTCAAGTTTGTTTGCCCTAGGGCAAACTGTGTGTCTGCATCTTGAAGCCGCCCGTGGAACAATAGGGCTGAACTTTAGAGGCTTCCATCAGGGTGGATTCCAAGTACCTTTCGCAAACTGCAAGTCATCACAGCGACCTATGTGTTGGATTTCCACTCCTCAATGACATTCGCGATTGCCAATTGACCGCAAAAACGAAGATGCAGGGCATGCAAGACTCAGGGGAAATCAGCATCAGGCCATCCCCGCACCAATCAGGATAAGCTGACATGGGTGCTTGTCATCCTTCCATCGCCCCAGGTCCGCAGATTGTATTCGCCGGTGGATCCTGAGGCTTAGCTGTCCGTAGGCCCGCGGGAACCCGAACCAACTGGATGGAAAAGTCTTGATAAAACATAGAGATAGGGCGATGATATCCTGCCACTACCTGCCGCTATTCTGCTACTAAGTGTGGCTACGGCCGCTATATAACTGCCGGTCTTGGGTATATACATAAGCTAGGCTCTGCGTAGTTAGTATTCGAACGGATTGAGCTAATTAGAGGCTATTAATTAATTTATAGTTAATTAAATTATTTTAATAAAAAGTATAGTAATTAACGAATTAGCCTAATTAATTATTAATTACTTTATATAGCTTATAGCCCGTAATTCGGTAACTTCCTCTACTTTAGCCTCGTACTCTGCTTTAGCCTCGTACTTATTAATAAGTCTATTTATTTTACTTTTTATTATAAGATTAATATTATAAGAGTAATCCTCGTTAGCTAGATCCTATAGTACGTCTAACTACGTAAGATTATTAATTAATTAGGATTATGATTTTATAAGCGTTAGTAGCTAAGGAGCTTTTATAAGATTAATTATATTATTATTAACTATATTAATTACCTTATTAGTAGTAGCCCGCTAATACCCCCGCTATATTTTTATATTAGGCTTATATATATTAAAATTGCGTATAATTTTAAGGCCTCGTTAGGTAGAGGTGGCCTTACTTAGTGCTAGAGGTGCTGTTGATGGTAGTAGTGCTAGTGCGGGTATTGCTTTTGTGCGTTTAATAGCTTTTTTATACTTAAATATAGAGGGCTCTCGTCTGGAGGAGGTACTTAGATTGACCGCTAGCTTTTTTAATTTAAGCGTTATAGTGCCCGCTATAACTATTATAATGCCTATTATAGAGCCCTATAAGTAACCCTTATTTTAGATTTATAGGGGATTAAATAGGGGGGTAGAGGTATTATTACTAATAGTAGGCTTTAAGCGTTGTTAGAACTAGTATAGGTAGATTTTTTTTAGTAGTATCGGGGTGCTATTTTTAATATGCTATTAGAGGACGTAGTAATAAGGTAGCCTATAGGTAGTTTAAATTAAGTAGGGTGCGTATTCTTTTAATAGCTTTTTATATAAACCTAAATTTAGTTATTTACTTAGTATACGGAGTTTTTATAAGAGGTGCCTAAGGGTATTATAATATATATATATATATATACCTTTTTTTAGAGTAATTTTATAGTAGTGCTTAATACCTTAGCCTAGCGACGGGTTTAGTAAGTATTAATTATAGCTACTTAACCTATTTAAAAGATAATTAATTTATTAAATACGGTTTTAAAGTTGCTTATATAGTAGTAGATTCGTATTTTAATATTTATATATAAGGATTTAATAATTAACGTAGTTAGGTAACCGAAGTACTTAATTTAGTTAACTTAGGTAAGTACGATTTTTTTATACTACGGCTTGAGCTAGGTATTAATAGCGTAATTAATTACTACCGTAGGGTACTTAGTAGTTTTAAATTTGAATAATTAGTTATAATATATAGCTATTAATTTGCTATAGAAGAGATTACTTTAATCCGTAAGGAATTACTAGAAGTGAGGGTTATGTATAATTATGCTAGTCTTGTCCCTTGTGGCTAGGCTAAAGTGGCGCTAGGTCTTAGTTAGTATGTTGAGGTTAATGTGCTAGTAATAGAGTACGTGCAGTACTACTTTAAATTGGGTATTATTATTAAGGGCGTTAAGTAGAGTAATTTTGTAATCTATATACGTAATTTATAGAAAGGGAATATTATAGGCCTAGAGTAATGCTAATAGCTAGTCGATAGCTTAATAGTAGTTAGTTTCTTTTTTATTAAATAGAAAGTAGTTTACGATTTAAAAAGTATAATTATTATTTATAGCTCTATAAATATTAAATAGTAGTATGTTAAATTAATTAGTTTTATATATAGAATTTATTAATAGAATATCCGGATGTTATTAAAATAGGGAAATTACGGTAGTAGGTATAATAAATAAGCTCGTAATATAGCCTGCGTCGTTATGTTAGAAGCGGTACTAGTATTTTATAGAATTACGTAATTAGTTAAATAATTATTTAATAGGGGATTTATTACTTAATTTATTATAGCGGTAGGTAATTAGTATATTGAGTATATTATAGGCGACGATGCTATTATAATTACTACTTTTTAACTAGAGGCTCGAAAGGATTTAGATAGGTTAAATGCCCTTATTTTATTAATTAATAATTTAGCTTTTTTTATTATATAGTAGTGCGCAGTGGTAATGTATAAAAGTATTAGTATAGTTAAATAAGTAGTTATAGTAGTTATAAAAGTTATTAATAATAGGATAGAAGAGTTAGTTACTACTCGAAAGATTAATAGCGATTTATTAATAATAGTTTATAGATAAGGTTAAGGATTTATAATATTTATTTAAGTAGGTTAACTTTATAAAGTATTATTACTTTTAATTATAATGCGGGTTATAAGTATAATAATAAATAATAGTAGTTAGTGCCCTAGCGGAGGGTTTATATTAAATAATTCGGACTATAAAGCTAGCCTCGTAAGTAGCCTCGTTAAGTACTGCTCTAGCCTTAGGTAAGTTAGAGAAGCGCTAGTTATAAAGTAAGTAGTTATACTCTACGTAACCGTATTTATTATAATTAATAGTATATTAGTAAACGAAGGGATTATTAATTTTATGATTATTCTCTTTTTATAGTATATTAACGTTAGGAATAGTTTTAATTAGCGGTAGTGGTAGCGGTAGCGACGGCGAGGTTGACGAAGTGGTGGTAGGTGGGTAGGTAGGTAGGTAGGTAAGTGGGTAGGTAAGTGGGTGGGTATGGGTAGCTGGGCTCCGTGGTTGGAGGCAGGGGCGGTCGCAGCCACAATTGGGGGCAGGATATCGGCAGGTGCTGGCAGGATATCATCGCCCTAGAGATATTGGTCTTTCACTCTTGCTCTAGAAAGCTGACGTGCGCCGATACATTGACCTTCTCGGACCCGATCAATCGTTTTTAATCTTCAGCACCGACTTACTTCTGCTCATAGACTCTGAAGATCGCATACTTTGGGGGTCCAGAGCATTTACCAAAGTCTGCTAGCAATGGAAATATAAAAACCACGATGGAAACGTATGCAGCTTGCTTCGGCAAATGATAGTGTACAGCGATATGCCACCGATAACCCCTCCGGCTGTGGAAGCCCCATCGACCGAGAGCTCCGGGCAATATCACGCGACGCACGGAGCTGCGACCCACCTGAACCGAGTGAAAGGATTTTGGTTCGCTGCATCTGATGGATCCTCGGGGATCCACACCTCCGGGAACCCGGGGACCGATAAGATTCGTCGGCCGGGGGAAAGCGGTATGCCTACAATTGAGGCCACTGTTGTCGCAATAATCCTACAAGCGGACAGCAGGAAAAGAGAGGAAGGCGAAGTTATATGTCGGCCGGTTACATATCTCTTCCGGCTTGTATGGAGACGGATTTCCATATTATGTGCGGCCGCTGATAAAGGTACCCGGTCGGGGTCTAGCGGGGAATCGGCGACAGTAATATACGGCGTTCAATGCTCGCCGAGACAACCCGGTATCACCCGCCGAGTCATAGCATGCGTCCCATGAGACTGTTTTCTTAATGATGTTCTCCCTCATCGTTCCACCTCGTTACACACATGCTTCTCTCGGGGCCGTATCCTTCACGCTCGTAAAATTCGCAATGGCTGCCGCGTATCCTGCCAATCAGGCTCAAGCCAACATGCAGAAGCCAGAAGGACTGGATCTATATGCTCGATTCGCGCTTGCTGGCGCCTTGGGTTGCTCCATAACTCACGCTGTCTTCACACCCGTCGATGTGTACGTCATTTATCACCTTTTCTCTCACATGCCAGACTCATAACAATACTATAGTGTCAAGACGAAGATCCAACTTGAACCAGCAACTTATAACCGCGGTATGATCGCTGGTTTCCGCCAACTGATACGCAACGAAGGTGTAGGTTCTCTACTCACAGGTCTGGGCCCGACATTCACCGGCTACTTTATCCAAGGAGGCGTCAAGTTCGGCCTGTATGAACTCTTTAAGAAACAATCGATTGAGATCTTTGGAATCGAGAAAGCTAGAAGAAATCGTACGGCAGTCTACTCCGTTTCGGCAGCCTGTGCTGAATGTTGTTCTGCTGTCACACTTTGTCCCGCGGAAGCTACGCGTATCCGACTCGTGTCCGTGCCTGGCTTCGCCAACGGGTTGGTAGGTGGTTTTAGCAAGATTCTGAAGCATGAGGGTGTTGGTGCATTATACTCCGGATTTGGGCCAATCTTGTTCAAACAGTAAGCTGTGTTTCACTACTTTCTTGGGCTGCGTTGCGGCACGTACTGACACCAGCAAAGAGTTCCTTACACGGTTACAAAATTCGTTTCATTCGAAAAGGTTTCCGAGTTCTTCTTTGCCCGTCTCGACAACTCCAAGACCGGCACTACCCAGCTCATGATTAACATGGGATCCGGTCTCTTATCAGGTTGTGCCGCGGCTGTCATCTCGCAACCAGCTGACACCATGCTGTCCAAAATCAACAAGACAAAGGGATTGCCTGGTGAAAGTACCGCGTTTCGTCTTTACAAGATTGCGGGCGAGCTCGGACTCCGTGGTTCATTTTCTGGGCTTCCGGCACGTCTGTTTATGATTGGTGGGCTCACCGCTGGCCAGTTTGCCATCTATGGCAGCATTAAAACGACTCTTGGTATGGAAATCTGGCTTTCTATCCATGTCTAGGCTAATCATACGGTTGTAGGTGCTACTAATGGGGTAGAGATATCGAAATGATCGGGATATGAGCATACTTTCTGGCTGTTAAACGCCCCTCTACGAAATCCCATTGAGATCGAACCTGAGAGCGGCTGCGCATTGTATCATCGGGCTTCATTGTTACTCTTGTTCATTTAGTGGACTACATCGCGTTGCTATCGAGTGATATTGTGCTTCTGTCGGATTGGAATCCAATTCGACCTCGGCGTACGGCGGCCGCGCAGGGGCCAATTACGGCCCCTACTTACGATTATCGCGGCCTGCCCAACCTACGGTTGGAACCTCCTTTTTACACCTACGCAGAAATTCATATAGTTCAATTGATCTCTTCGTCAACCCACGGTTCGAACCAATTACCCTGTAATGGGGATACCAACAGCTTCATATTATTGACAGCAACTGCTTTTACCACGACATCTCGGTGTAATTACACAGCAAACGGCAGCCCAAACAATCGTAAACTCCTTTGGCTTATGCATAGAACTTTGAACTCAATGCATTGTGGTGGCATGTTTCCCACAATGATGCTTCGATCTCGGCACGGTATCTCAGCTGACGGGTGCCCAAGCGATAAGTTCCGAAAGGGTATGTACCTACCCAAACTCCTTAGGTAGATCTATCTATCTTTGACAGAATTCATTCCCAGTGACCGACCCAACATCACGAGGATGCTTTTGGGAGGTGGAGCAGATACGAGAGCATCTATAGAGAGGGACACGGCTTCTAACTCGGTCTTGCACTGAAGCATAGTCGATTGGATGCCGCAGATTTCCTTCTGCGGCAAGATGCACATCTCAGCATAACATGCGTCGTAAGGATCAGAGGTAGGACTAAGGGGACGAACGCGCCTGAATTTGCCCGGCATTGATCCCTGCACAAGAGGGCAGACTTCATCTCAAAAGAACCGCCTAAGCGCGATATGAAGCGGAATGAAAGATGGTAACAGACGATTGATAAGTACCTTAGATGAAATTGCGATCCCTTGCCCAACACCCTGCTGTTACGGGGTGTCAATCAAGATCGAAAGACAACGTGCTGTTTTTGTGCAAGTCTCCTCATTTGAGGAATTTGTGTAACATTCAGGGCTCTCGTGATCTGACATCGTTAGGCAGCCCGGTGTTATGACCTACTCCGTGACCTGGGATGATACCGAATGATAGCGGATATGCCAATTTAGACACTTAGTAGAATAGCATCTGGATGATATTTCCGTTGCTAAACCCGTGGCAGTTGGATATGAAATAGTAGGTTGTGTGTACATTGTCACCGAGAATCGTGTCTGAATTCTTTCAAGGGGAGATATGTTGCCATGTAGCAACCGCGTATTACAATTATCTCAAAGCTGACCATGAACACAGAAAGATCCAAAACTCCCAGCGTCAGAGCGCCACGCTCCGAACCTTTCCGGCTCCTGTCTTTCCAAAGTAAACCCAAAGTCCGTCAAATCGTAAGCTAATAATACAATACAGCCCTGTTGAAGTTGTTGTGTCTCTGGGCTCAGTTGATGCCCAACATAGACGACGTTCTCCTGTCACCAGGCTTTTCCTGCAACTGTCTGCGGTACGAATCAAGCTCCATCGTCGCCCATACGAGGGCAATCTTGCCCTTGTCGTAGCGATACATGCAGTGCTGGTGAAACTTGACACTCTTCCCATTCGGCTTCGCGTCCGCAAACTCCTGCACCGGCGTCCCCGAGATCTGCAGCCTCACAGCAACCTGCTGCGTCTCCTCGTCGACGAGCAACTCCTGGATGTTGAACCACAGTCCCGAAATCGCTTCTTGGCTGTACTGCATGCTGCGCGCGTAGTCCTGCACCGAGAGAACGCGGTTGTTGTGTCGCAGCTCCTTCTTGCAGTAGCGAGGGAACTCCCTGACCATGCTGCGCCGATTGATGCTGGCGACGTACTTGCGGTAGGTTGCCGCCAGATCAATGGGTTCCGCGGGAAGACTCCGCATGAAGAAGCGTGGCGTGGTCGCGGCCTCGGGTGTCTGCAGGCGAATGCCGTCGTTATCCTGCAGCGTAAGCATGCGCGAGATCTTGCCCCTGTCGTCAAACCACACGAAACACTGCTCGTCGAATTCGTATGTCGTGCCGACGGGATCGACATCCATCATTGCGTCGGCGAGTGTGACGCGGTTGATGTATCGCACGGCCACGGCCTGGGCCTTCTTGTCGACGAGGAGGGTGTCGATTTTGATCTTGAAGCTCGCGAGGCCCTCGACGCGCGATCGAAGACGTTCGACGTGCTCTTCGCGTGTCTGGCTGCGGTTGTTGCGCATCAGAGTGTCGGCCAGGTGGTTGCCGATGACATCGAATTTGCGGTTGTTGAGGCAGTCGAGGTACTCGCGCAGGCGGGCACCGATATCGACCTGGATTCCCTTGCCGTCGCCATTCCATCTCTTGGAGGAGGGGCTTCTGCTCTTGCGGATGGGAATGCTGGTGGTGTTGCCGGAAGCAGCTTCTTTGACTTCGGTGACCTCGGGAGGCTTGAGCTCGGGGGACTCGGGAGGGGTGAGAAGGGTTTCGTGAGGGAAGCACGGAGCTCCGTACTCGTCCATCGTGACCGTGTTCATCTTCATCATGATATCTTTCGATGGGGGTGCGGTAAGGGGTTGATGATCTGTTTAATCGACTGTGACGAGAGCATGTGTTGCCTCGAGACAAAAGCCTTCGTCACGATTTCGATGGATTTTAGATGGGTTTAATGAGATGATGGGAATGTGAAAACAGGGTAGCACTCGGGGACGGGAGGTATCGAGCTTCTCGGCGTGAATTGTACTTGTAGGAGGTGAGCTTAGGTTGTAGATCTATGCAGATCACGGATGGGAATCAGGCCAGACCACGGAGACGTAATTAGGGGGGATTAGGTAAGTAAGGTACATTCAATAAAAGAGCACTGAACACGATCGGGCGATGGGAATTACGGGAGCTCAGAACAAAAAAGCAGACGACGTGGCCGGGCCGGGGGTGGTGTGATTGAGTAGAGACATCGAGTGAGAGAGCGAGGGAAATGCGAGTGAGAGAAAAAAGGGCACGATGAAGATCTCAAGCTTTGCGCCACGCCTCTCGCGTGAATGACGTACAAATCCCCGCAATTCCTGACATCACCCGCATCCCTGTGGCGGCCAGCCGAACATCTCATCCCTCACCATCCCAGAACAATCAAGGACCATCCCTAACCATAAGCGGGACGCGCGGACCTAACCCAAACAGCCACCGCACCGCGCTAGTCCGCCAGATTATATGCTGGAAATAGCCCATGAGCCAGTCGCCAGGAGGGAAACCTCCGCTACATTCCAATCCGGCGAGCTACGCTACTCCAGGTGGCTTGGGTGGCTTTCCTGGGGCAACCGGGGGAAGAGGGGAAATGATGGTCGAGACTCTCAGATCATGCCCCAGGCTCAGAATGACATAGGCAGTGTGATAGTGTAAGGTACGTAGTCTCATATTGAAGTGAACCCCAACAAAAACTTGGAAATCAGTTGAATCAAAGTCCGTCGAATCATGCCCAGCCTACCTAGACCACCATCACGTCCCATCAAGCATCAGACGGATGAACGGTCCCTGCGACGGGAAGTGGAACCCTCCCAATAACCCAAACCACCCAAAAACCACCCCGGTCCTCGCCTCCCGAGCTCCCGGGATCCCGGCATCTCCCTCACAAGCTTTTCAGCAGCTGAACGGGGCCGGTCCCGGGTTAGTGTAGCTCGTCGGCGTGGGCCAGTACGGCTGGAAAAGGATCCCCGGGTCCGTGGATTTGTACGCCCCCGGGAACGACACGAGGCCCGACGGGCTGGTGCTCCCGCCCCCGGATACGGAAACCTGCGCGCATGCGAGGTAGAATTGCGCTCCGCCCTCCGTGGCGGCGCCATGGAGCGCCAGGTGCTCGACGCGGACGAGGTACTCGCCTGATGGGATGCACGCCGGAATCTTGGTGGAGAGGACTTGAGTGTCTGTGACGTTATTCATAATTAGCTTTTGCTTGTCCAACTGACGAGAAAACCCCCACGAGCCCACAAATCACTGAATCAGCCCTATGCGAAGGGAATCTGTTGCGGGCACGCGATTCACACACTCTCCACTAAAAGTGAGAGGGTCCCTATTCTTTTGAAACCCGCAGAAAGCCTTCTAGTCTCTGCATTTCTCCTCTTTTCTGCCCTGTTTCCCCCATTTCCAACATTTGCTTCACCACTCTCCGAGTCTCTTCTCCGTCATATTGTTCCGGATACAACAAAAAAGAAGGCAGAAAATTGGAAACAACTCACTGGTAGAAGCCCACTCCAACCCACTGCTCGTAATAGTCGGCCTCTCGTGGTAGATCTTGAACCACACCGCCCCGCTGCCGTCCCACGTCGCCGCGGTTTGGCCGGTCGGCACCTTGGCCATGTAGAAGCTCGCCGGTCCCGGGTGTCCTACGACCCCGTTGGCCGCAAACCCGATTGTCGAGCCTGCCGATACCGGCAGCGTTGTCACCGTGCCGCGGTCAGCGGCGTCTGCTTCATAGCAGCGAATCTGCGTCGACGATACACCGTCGGCCGGGCCGTTGGTGTAGAAATTGAGCGTCTTGCGCACGTGTTGCCATTCGGGGTAGGTTGTGCCGCCGTAGACGAGGCGACCAAAGGTGTCTGTGGTCAAAGAAGTCAGAGCTACCTTGTATTGTTTTGTGTGCAGCGCCGACTTTGTGCCTATTGTGAGATGCGTATGATTGACAGTCAGACTTACAGTGGGCCTCGGCAGAGGCGACTGCCACAGCGAGAAAAGCGGTTGGCGAAAACTTCATTTTGCTGCTGTACTGGCGACTTCTAGACGTATGACTTTAACTTAATTCTTTCAAACCTTTAGGTTGTTTGGAATCCAATCGTCTCGATCAAGCTCGGCTGACGGATCAACTCTTAAATAAAGCTGCCATCTCAGTGACTCCCATATCATCACTGTCGATGCTCACATGATGTTAACGAGCGGTCGCTTTCTCGGCCTTCACGAACGCTTTGGAAGAACTCCCAAGAGCTTCTCAATATCAGAGAAGTCTTTCCGGCCACTAGCGAAGTATAAGGGGTCATATTCCACGAATCTCCTGTCTCCGGGGTCGAAACCGGAGCGAGGCCTCCGAGAGAAGGTTACAACACGATCCTTGTGCTGCTTCAGGTTGCTACCCGCCAAGATCCAGTGAACTACCGTTCGTCCAATAGGTCCGGGGTAAGGATATTGAACACAATTTAAACTAGACCCAAGTCTGGAAATGGTTTTTTCTGGCGCCTCGAGTTTACACTTTCTTCCTTCAATCAATATTCGAGTTGTGCTGGGTTAGTATAATGCGATATAGCATTCATAATACGAACGGAAAGATTCATGTTCTCGAGGAGACCAACGGGTCTATCATCTCCGCATTTTATATGTAAGGTACTGACTGCGACCACAAGCAGCCCACTTACAGCATTTTGCATTATGTATTGGTCGGTCTGAGAAATGCGGACAGATCTAACAGACAACCTTACCAGCGCTCGCTAAACACCCCATTGGAACGTCATGCTCAACTCTAATGTTATCAAACATTCATTTGTAAGATCAACCGTATACTGCAATCCTATACCGGAGACCATATTGCTGGACAAATGAGCTACGTATTGGCAGTGATATGTAATGGAAACCCGCTGTAACAAAGCATCCCACATCGTCCAATTCAAGCAGTGTCTATCTCATATCCGCCTTCATCGAAGATCTCATATCCGTCTCCATCGAAGACTCCAATTCAGACTCCAGATTGGTGTCAATCCATCTCATGTCTTATGCGGCTCAGCAGCTGAAGCTATTCCTGATGCGGCAGATCTCGTCACAGTTGACGTTGTCAGCATACGGACCCTTGCAATCGCACTCGTTGGCGGGCAGAACGTTGCAGCAGCAGTCCTGTATCATGGGTTAGCGCTAGACTAACACCAAATAGTTCACAGCGAAACGTTTGTTGCTAAGTGACTTGGACATACCTTTGCAGCTACGCCGCTGATGATGGCGAAGGCAGTGACGAAGATAGTGAACTTCATTTTGAATGTCTGAAATTGACGATGATGATCTTGTTGTTGATTCGCTGGTTGATTTGATGTTTCGAACGGCTTAGACAAGGTGAATTGATTGTGATGGTTGAAAGGTTCTTTTACTAGCTCTTGTCAATTGGAGAAAAGGTGATGTTATATACAAATTTCTAGGAGAACTATCATCGACTCTTATTGCTTTAGATTCCGAAAAAAGCTTAATTGTCATCGATAGCAACTGCCTCAGGACGGAGCTGGCATGCAACACGAGTCGTGTGGCAGGTATTCGTGGATGAATTGCACTGCGAACCCATGACTAACTAAATTGAACTGACCCTGAATAATAATTAACTTTTCAACATTACTTATCGGTGCTCTTGAGCTTCTTGGCTCTTGACTTCCACGAAGTAAAAGTGGACCTCGCATCCTGACTCAGTCCCAGTCACAACTGTATTCTAACTGTTACTATATCCACAAAAGCCGGTAGAAACTCGTTATGAGTATTAGTATCCCTATTATAGGGTAGTTAGTTCGAACCGTAGGTTAACGAAGAGATTAATTAAACTATATAAATTTCTACGTAAGTATAAAAAGGAGGTTTTAATTATAAGTTAGGCTAGTTACGATAATTATAAATAGGGCCCCTAATTAGCCCCTACGTAGTTAGTTATATATTATAATTAAATTAAACTTCTAATTTAATACTAACTTTTTCTTTTTTTTATTAATTTATTTATTATAATTAGAAATATAATTTAACCTTAGGCCCTTTTACTAAGTCGTCTCCTTTTTCCCTTTTTTTTTACTTTTTTTATATAACCTATTCTTTTATTTATATATTAACTTTTTTATTATTTATAAATTACTTTAACCCCTTATTAAGTACTACTTTTATAAAAGTATTAATAAGGTTATTATTATTATTAATTTAATAAATCTCAAAGATCTCGCGCCTTTTATATAATTACCTAAGGGTTATAATATTAATTATAAGCCTCTTTTTTTTTATTATTCTTAATTTAATAAGGTATTTATATAGTAAATAAGAATCGATATAAATAACCGTTAAGATTAATAGAAAGTTAAGTTAATTAGTAATCTTCTTTAGCGTTATTAAAATTATATAAATAAAGTTAACGCCGTTAACTATACTATAGACTTTTAATATTAATATACTTCTCGTTACTTACTTATTTTTAGTTAATAAGTAATAGATTATATTATTATATATAATAAATTCGCTTTTACTTATACTCTTATTAACTAGGATAATAATATACCCTAATTATAAAATAAGGTCGTTATTATTTATAAATAACTTATTAATAAAAACGTAGAGTTTATTAATAGTGAGGTTAATTAAGTAATAAACGAGGCCTTAATTAAGATTTATTTATTACTATTTAAGCTACTTATTAAGTACCTCGACGTTTTATTTATTTAGTTTTATAACCTACGCTACTTTAATATAGTTAAAAGTTACTTCGGGCTAGTATATACTTATAATATATACTCCTTATATAAGCTTAGCTTTATATTACTTCTTAATATTAATTACGTTTAAATTAATAAGGGTAATTTTTTTACCCTACCCCTTTTATTAAAAAATAATAGTTTTCTTTTTAATTATAAGAATCCTATTATTAAATATTAATAAGTTATTTATTATAAGGACCTTTTTTAGCTTAGTTACGAAGCTTACTTTTTAAAGCTCCTTATCCTCTTTTTTTATAAAGTTAATATCGGATAGGCCTAATATATCGTTAGTTTATATTTTAATAATCCTAAATTAATCGCTTTTATACTTAGAAATTAATAAGTATAGGTCGTATATAAATATAATTATTAATAATTAATTAATATAAAAATCGTAGTATATAGCTTATTAATAAATACCTAATTTTATAAGCTTATATAGTGGTTTAAGTACTTTAATAATCGTACTTTCTAAGTACTTATTAATTATTTCTTTTAATAAGTAAGCTAGGATTTTCTTTATAAGCTCTATAGCTAATTAAGTATAGGCCTAAGTAATATTACGGCTTTAAATTTCGTATCCCTTTTTCTATAATAATACTATTAGTACTATTATTAATTATTAGCTATAGCGCTATACTATAAGTAATTAAGTAAGTAGCGTTACCTTTTTAACGTTACTATACCCCTAAATTATATACCTAGATTTCTTATATAATTAGGGTATTTCTTTTCCCTTAATTTTATATACTATTTATAATTTAAATATATAGAGACCTTTATATTTCTTAGGGTTATAGAGGATAAATTAATAAACCCCTCGATTACGTAGTGTATTTATTTTAATAAGATCTAATCCCTTATATAGCTTTTTAATAATTATAATAATACCTTTTTTATATAGTTTAACTACTAATTCGAAATCGACTTTCTATTTTACTATATAATAAGTATTAAATACCTCGTTATTAATAATAAATTATTACGTTAGGGCTTATTATTATAGTTTTTTATAACGTTTTATTAATAGTATTAGTACCTTTTTAGTAATTTCCTTTTCCTTATTATTTATTAATATTATTATAATAATTTTATTAAGGATAATTTCTTATACCTCTACTATAGGTTATACTATTTCCCCTAGCTCTTCTTCTTTTTATAAGTTAAAAATTACCTTAATAAGATCTATATAATATAGTTTAATTATTATAATTAATACTTTAAATAGCTAGTTACGATCTCTTATAACTACGTAAAACCGCTTATTAATAAAAATTAATTTATATAGCCTAGCCTATTACTAAGTAATTTTATACTATATTTATATATCCGAATTTAGGAGTATATTTAAATTAATCCTTATATTAGGCCTATTATACGTAGTAATTATTTTATTAACTTACTTTTTTATACTTACTTTATATAGTACTTGTATTATTTTTTTAACTACTTAGGTTTATTAGCTTATATTTAATAATAGTAGCGAGGCTAAGGTCGTTTTTAAATATATTCTAAATATTAATAGCGTTAGTATAAGCCTATTAGGCCCTATAGTATCGTTATAGTACTTAAGTACTATTTAAAAGTATTTATTATTAATAAAATTAGGATTTTCCTTTTTAATAATTCTAAACGCCTTTTTTAGCTACTAGTATGCTTTTTTTACTTTTTTAATACTATAGTACGCTTTTACGAGTACGACTTTTAGCTATATACTATAGGCCGTTATATTTTCCCTAAATTCTATTAATTTAAAACTCGTATTAATATCGGTTTTAATACTATTTAGCGGTCCTTAGTATATATTAATTTAGTATTTTCGTAGGGCTACCTATACTATTTTTATTTATAAATCTTATAAAAATTACCCTACTTAAAATAATATAGCCTCGTTAATTATATATAGGACCGGTTAACTATTTAAATAGAAAATATTAATAATAATTTCCTAATTAAAATTAAGCTTATTACGTAATTTAAATTTAAATTTATATAAGCTCTGTATATTTATTTAATATTAATAGTATACTTTTATTAACTACTCTAGCGCCCCTATTTTAATATTATTATTACTTAATTATTTTAAAAGGTTATATAGCCTCGTAATTAATAAGTACTTAAATCTCTAGTATAGTTATCTAAGCTTATTTTCCGTTAAGTAATTAATTAACTTCGTATTATTAATAAGCTTTATAAATATATACCCCTATTATTATTTAACTATTTTAAAATACTTACTACTAGAGATTTTATTTTTTATATTATTAAATATAATACTTAGTTGATCTATATCTTTTAAATATAAGAGAAATAGGGTATTAATAAGTAAAATATAAAAAGTTATCGTTCTAAAGTGCGTTTTTATTTTTATTATACCTAGGGTAATAATTTCTTTACCTAGGCCGAAGCTAATTCTTATAATACTTATTATTAACGTATTAAGTATTACTAGCGTGATTTTTTATAATACTTAGAATTACCTCTTTTTTTTTATTAATTATTATAATACCCTAGTATTTAGAATAATCTTATAGAAATTATTTAGGCCGTACTTTTTATTTATATAGAATACTTATATAAGCTTAGTATTTAAGTAATTTAAATAATATAAAAAGGGCCCCTCTAACTACCTCTAGAATTACTTAGTACCGTATTTTTTTTTTTTAAATATTAAAAGAGGTAGTATTTTCTTTTTAAGTATTAAGAAAATAGAATTTTATATTATTAAATTCGTCCTTTTATCTACCTCTATATCCGTTATCTAAGGGACTTTTCTTTACTATTTATAAATAAAAACTTATTTATTTAGAGCTTTTATTACTTTTTATTTATTTAGCTTCGTATATCCTCTAGATATTAACGGGGTAAAAAGAGAGTAGTTAATATTATTAATTTTATTATAATTTAATTCGTTAATATAGGGGGTAAGATCTTCCTTATTTTCCGAATTTTTTATAGGGGGTAGATACTCTAAGCCGCTATTATAGCTACTATTACTAAGTTCCGTACCCCTAGATTTACCCTTATATATAATAAGAAATTAGCTAAACTAACGAGGGCTAGTTTTACTATTTACTACCCTCGATTTTTTATATTATTTATATAATTTAATACGCTCTTTTTTAGAGTAATTACTTAATTAATATTTATTTTTTTTATAAATAAAGTATTACTTTTTTTATTACCCTACTCGCGAGTTAAATCTTTACTTATTTAATAAATCTAGGCCTTTTTATTAGTAATTACTATACTTAATCTCTTTTTTTTTTTTATTATACGTTTAGTTAACTTAATATTATTAATAAGGGCCGTTATATATTTATAAATATATTTAGTACGGTATTCTTATTTTAATATTAAAGCTAAATCTTAGCCTTAAGCAGAGCGTTTCGTAGTTTTTAAGCGCCTAATATAGGGTTATTTTTATTTTTAATACGTACTAAATTATAATATAAAAATATCTAACTTTTTATTTATTAATCCCCTTATTTAGCTAGGTTTTTACTAGCTTATTAATTCGATTAATAAGCTCTTTAAGAATTTTTATTTATAATTTACCCTCTATTATTTTAGTTATAAATATAAAAGAAATTACTTATAGCTTAGATAGGAGCTCTAGATTCCTATTATAAGTCTTAAAGCGGCTTCGGATTATATTAATAATACTAAGAAAGTCGTTCTAATTAAAATTACGTACTACTTTATAATAATAATTAGAGGCTTTATTTATAAATATAATATTAATTACTAAATAATACTAGTATTCCCTAATCCTAACTTTTTTATAATAATTATAAAATATTATTAGGGTTTTTTATAAAACCTCGTACTTCCCTCTAGAGTATAATTTCTTTTTTAAAAAGATCTTTTTAAAATTCGTAAATTACCTCGTATTTATTATTATATTTTTAGTATTTATATATAATCCCTGCGTTATTATATATTATTAATAACTTTAAGTTATTTATTTCCTTTTTTATTAACTAATTAGTACTAAATTTTATATTAATAACGATAACGAGCTATAGATTAAAATAGGTAGAATTATTAATTATTATATATCTAGTACTATATTTTACTTCTATATATCCTTTTATAATAATAGATTACTATTAGTAATTATAAAAAGGAAATCTAGGTTATTTATTTTTTTTCTAAACTTATTAAAGTAATTATATGCTCTATCGACTTATACTTAGTTTTATAATACGAATTCCTTTTTTATAATTATTATTACTAGGATTTTATATAGTTTTTATAATTATAATTACGCTAGTAATACCCCTTACTTATAAAGGAATTTATTAACTACTTTTATAATTCTTAAGCTTACGCTTACGAACTATTTATTTAGTTAATAACTAAGGTTATTTATAATTTTATAAAATAAAGGTTACCCCTATAGCCCCTTTTTTTTATAAACCTTAGTTAAATAAATTAATACTACGTTAATTTACTTATTATTAGGCTAATTTATAATTTTATATATTTACGTCCCCTAATAATTTAGGTTAATATTTACTTATTTATAAAGGATTAGGATTTTATTTAAAATCGGGTTTCTTCTTTTTCTCTCTTACCCTAATTTACTAAGGGTCGTACTCTAGCTTATACTTATATTAATAATTATTAATATATTTAATTTTAATAAAAATATATTTAATTTGCGCGCTAGTTATAATAAATCCGTACTTTTACTACTTAATAAATTTATTAAAGTTTAAATAATTCCCGCTTCCTCTCGCTACCTCGCTATTACTCTCGTTTTTATTATTTTTAGTAATTACTACTACCCTTTTAAATTACTAACTATTATACTTATTAAGATCTTCTTTTTTATTTAGTATAAAAGGGTAAGTTTTAATAGTTCCTTTTTTAATAGTAATAATAAACGTTTATATTATTATAAAAAAATATAATAATTAGTCTCGGGATCTTTATTAGTTATTAATTTTTATTATTTTATACTTTTTTAACCTCCTAAGCCTCGTACTCTCTATAACTTTTAAATTACTTTTTTTTTTTAATTTACTTTTTTTTAAAATAATATTTTAAAAGAATAGTTAAAAATAAATGCTAGCCGGCTCGTAAAAGAGCTAAATAGGCTATTAAAAGCTAAATAAGTAGTTAAGTATAGTTAGTAAAATTAAGCCCTCTTTTTTATAAAATCGAGGACTTAAAGGACTTATTAAAAATACTTATTACTTCGTTATTTATACTAAGTAAGGTTAATTACTTTAAAGACTTTTTTTCTAATTACTTCTTAATACCCTATTTTATATTTCTTAAGTAGTCTTTTTTATAGCTTAATTATTATTAAGTAATTATTGCTTATTAATAATTCTTTTTATTACTTAGTTAATTTCTTAAAATTAATAATTTTATATTAAGAACTAATATAAAAAAAAAGTTCTTTAGCGGCCCTTTAGAAAATTCTTTTTTTTTCCCTTTAAATCCTCGTCTTCTTAGCCTTTTTTTAAATTAATTATAACTTTAATAAGAAGTTATAAAACTATTTTAAAATAGTTACTTTTTTTTTAAATTAATTTCTAAGATTTATAATATTCTTAATATAATATTATTAAAGCCTTTAAATCCCCTCTTCTTTTATAAAACCGTTTTTTATATTATATTTTAAAATAATACTTAGGGGGTAATTAAGGGAGTTATAAAGAGGTTATTTAGACCGCGGGCTTAAAGTTATATTTATAAAATCTTTATAATAATAAACTTTTTTATATACTATAAATCTCTTAACTTTATAATTCTTATACGGGTTCTTATTATACTAACTAAGAATATTTACGTTTAGAAATCTTTTTTTTAAATTACGTAGTACTTTTTTATATTATATTATTAAGCTCGTTTGTTATATTAATTAATTATATAAGTAGTCGCTACGTAAGTATTTCTTTTTACTAATTTAGCTAGTTAATTTTTAATTATAAGCCGGCTATAAAAAAGTTATTTAGTAAAAAAGCTACTTAAAATAATAATAAAAGACTAGTTATTTAAATAGTTTTATTAATTAATATAGTTTAATATAGTAAATATCGACTTTTTATAAGTAATAAAGGGTTATAATTATTTAATTCCGTACGGTATTTAAGAATTACCTCTTTTTTCGTCTACTTTTATAAAATTAATTAATATAAATCTCTTATTTTATATAATATTAAGAAGTTATTTCTTTTACGTAATAAAATACTTTACTAATTTATAATAATAGAATTTAATTACTAATTAGTATTAGTATTTTTATTATAGGGTAGTTAGTTTGAACTATAGGTTAATAAAGAGATTAATTAAATTATATAAATTTCTGCGTAAGTATAAAAAGGAGGTTCTAACCGTAGGTTAGGCTAGCTATGATAATCGTAAATAGGGCCCCTAATTGGCCCCTACGCAGTTGGCCGTATGCCGCGGTCGAATTGGACTTCCAATCCGACAGTGAGCATAGTCCGTCGGGCGAATACAACAACGTCGACGTAATCAGCCCGATATCAGACTGGCAAAATTTCTTGAACGGGTCGTGTCTCGACGCTGTACGGATTCAGGAATCTGGGTTCATCCGGTTTTACTCCGTCCATCATGTCAGCTACACAAACATCTATGACTCCGTACTACCTGAGCAATGCAAGTGCTACTTGTAAAGAAAAATTCGTTCATCATTATTCCGTCACAAATGAGTTATAAATGTGCGACCGGAATCGGTTCTTACCGATCCTGCAATCAGCTATCTTCTCTTAAGTCTCACACGAGGTTGATTGCAAAGCTTTAATAATACACTTCCTCTGTCTAAAATTTGGGTTACAACAGAGCACTAAGTAATTAGTAGGCAGTCATGGGTAACAAGTTTGACTCTACGTATGGAAGAATAATAGGAGACGAATGATGGTGTGAGGGAATCGCATTTCAATTGAATAAGGTGCCGCATCATCGAGACGATAACATGAAATGCTGGGTTAGGAGATTTCCAAAAAAGAATAACTCCATGGCTGGTGTGCTACTAGAGGCAAGTACAACAATCCTTGGTTGTTCGCTAGTTAGTGTAATGTACACTCAATGCCATTACTTCAAAGGTTTATTAAAAAAGCTGTCCGATGTTCACGTGCGGTCTCTGCGTTGATTTTGAAAATTTCTTGTAGCACCTCTAATTGATGACTCAATCCGTGTATCAACCGACTTCGCCTCGCCGTTTAGGAATGGAAGAATTTGGTCTCATTATCCATATGAAAGCGCTTTACGATGGGTATAACTAAGGAGATAGTTACTCAAGTGTTCTGAAAGGAGGCTTAGTATTGATGATTGATTCTTGTACAGGGCAGTCGAATCGAAGTGGAATGACCTTCTACGTTTTGTACCTTTACAACATCTCAGCGGACCATGCTTGCCCAAGTGCATGTAGCATGCAGCGGAAAGACTCGGCGTTCGCTTTTCAGCTTGCTTCAATGTTGCAAGGTGGCTTCAGATTCATCATAAGCCTCTTGGCCAGCTTCCTTTACCGTGTCATGACGAGGCAAAAACTGCTAGGATTGCACCCTGAACTAGGGAAGACTTGATCAATGATTATCGCCCCCAGCCTGCCTAATGCACGTGGGAACCGCCAACGTAGCCGTGTGTATGTATCCCAGTTGCCCAAGTACACTGATGTTTCGGAATGGAACCGCAGAATCCCCAGTACCTTACCCCGTATAATATCCCAAGCTCTGTGACCTAGAAGATATTACGAGAAGTGTGCTCCCATGAAGGCCAAATCCTCGCCTACGTGCTCATTCTTGCTACTCTTCGTGCCCTTCCTCTGGCCAGCCTTATTGGTTTTCGTAGTCTTCGACTTCGATCTGGATGGCGAACCGCAGCGGGCGGTCGTGCTTGATGTCTCCTCGTCCACGGAGAAAGGAGGGGCGGGACTGCGAATTGAAAATTTAGAGATGAGGATGGAATATCAAAACCAATATTGGCTCCTGGAGACGAAAACTTACGCGGGCTGGTTGTTTTTGCGTGACGATCCCATGGCTATGTGTAGATTGCGTTTGTAAATCGGATCACTAGGTAGGTGGAATGGCTAGGATATGAGAAGTGGGTAATTGTTGATACGCTCTGAAAATTGCAGATTAACTAAAGTATCCAAGAGTCGATCAGTGAAGGTATGTGTAGAGAGGATAGACTGGTATCAAGAAGACAAGAGAACCCGAGGGTTTGAACGAGATATTTATCATTCTAGAAACCTCCCAGTCAAGCATTGATAAATTTTAACCTACTTACAGGCTCGGGCACTGCCGCCCTACTACACATCGCCCTTTCCTCCCACATCAGGCAGACATATGAATGGTAGAGCAGTTGAGCACAGTAAAGCCGGGCACATACAGTCCAGATCTGCATCCGTCAGTTGACTTTCACCAGCTCAAGGTCGATGTGGTCTCCATTTTTCCTACCAAAATCGAACGCCATTGGCCATTCCCCTTTTGTAAGTCTCACCATAACATCGCAGGCAGGCCTAAGAGTCAACACGGGATGGGCGAGCAGAATCTTGCGTGTCACAGTCGTCATGAAGGCACGGTGAGCGATGCACTTAACATTTAGAAACCCTGGCATCCTATTGGATCCTCACCTTTTGTGCATGGTGGTCGTTGGAGGGAACGGCTTCCGGCCAGGCCCTGCAGAAACCACACTAGCGTCAGTTTACAAAATGGGTCGATCAACCGGTCTAGGCGCAATGAATGGTGGCATTCTCATTGGCCAGTTGCCTTTTGTTTCGTCCACTTATTCGCTGGCAAGGAATGACATGGCGGGGCGTCCGTAGAGCTAAATTGGGCGGGAGACAGAGGAAGGGGCAGCATGACAGCTAAGCATGCAACGTGCAACAGAGCCTCCTTGGAAGCGCGACTGCCAACGCGGAGGTGAGTGGATATTTGGCGTTCGTTGACCCGGTTGATTGGCCTCTCTCCTTTTGTATCGCCCATCATTGGATGGTTGTTGGGGTTGTGGAGGCTTGTCCACCACCGCTACTACTGTGAGGCGTCGTTCATGAAGCCCTGATTGGTGAGTCGCCTTTTGTGAGGTACACAGACAAGAGAGGTGGGATGAAGGGCTGCTTCAGCTGCATACCGGGATTGTTCAAAACGAGGCATCCGCTGCCTTAAACCTCAAGGCGACCGCCACGAGGTCGGTGTTATAAAACCCAATAGGTCTGCCTCCTTGAAGTTTTTGATTTCTTCATCCCATACCCATCTCGGTCAATACTCAACACCCCTATCAATCATTTTTTGCCTTCATATATCAATTTGTTGGGCAGTTCCCCTAAACAGGTTCTCGAGTCTATCTTGAGCTCCTGAACCCGCACCTGGAATCGTTTCGTGTTTTTTCTCGACGGCCCAAATACCACTGTGGCCTCGATTCTCCATGGTGTAGTAATGGACGCCCCGAGAACCTTTGGCCCGCCCCGGCAGGCTACGTTCCATGACATTCCTTACGAGAAACGATGGGACTATCTCAAGGACATCATCGTCAAGGCCTTTTTGGGAGATGCTACAAGCTGCCCACTCACACTCCTTAGACTTTCCGAGTCCATGAAGAAGCACCATGGCTTTGATGCATCGTGGGTCAACCTTTCTCCCGAGAATAGCATTAGCATAACCTTTTCATCCTGTCATTTAACGTACGCCGAAAATAGGCCCGCTCAGTATCGCTATCGCCTCGGCCAGTGGAACATCCGAAAAAATACGACGAAGGTAGAGAAGACTGCTACGATCACTGCCCTTGGGAAGCGCAATCGCTTCGGAGGGAGCACTTCGGATGTAAAGATCCGGCGAGGGGAGTCGATGATGCCAATGGACAGCAAACAGATGAAGCGGTTCATCAACGACAGTATCCGTCACCACTCTGTCCCGTCATTGACCCCTGGCATGTAAGCTATCATCCCCTCCACCACTCAAACAGAATAGAGTCTAATAGAGAACCAGATTATCTCAGTGGAACCTGCCATACATCGCATACCGTGCCTCGCTCGCCCGACAAGATGATCAAGCGTCTCCGTTCAACTGCAATCCACCGATCCCACAGAATTTCCAAATCAACAGTCCCGAAGCATCAGCTGGCCAAGCTTCTCATATGTCTCCCGGTGTTGCTCTCATTCGGAAGAAGACATGGCTGGACCGGTCCAGCCTGCTTCTACAAGGCCGCAGAGAAGAGTTGTTGAGTGGGTGCAATGTCAGTGACAGAAGGTATAAGTTGCCAGCCAATATTCATTCTGGTTCATCATGCTGATTACTTTCTAGGACAATTTCCGATTGGCTACATGACTACTGGATGTATTGCTTCGTGACGGCCAAGTTCTGGGGCACCGGCCCTCAAGAATGGACAGCCGGAATGGTCTCAGAACTTACACTTGGATCAGCCATCAATGGAACGCCTCACAACTCTCATTCGCCTCTCGCATGGATCTCTGGACAATCTCCATCGGGGATCGGTTTGGCCGAAGCTCCACGACCAACACAGTTATGTCGCTGGGCCATTCACCATGTGAATACACTAGATTATGAGTCTTTGCCCTCTTCTCCATGTGCAGAGCAAGCGAACTTTGATCCTAGTGATCAATCATCTTGGACTGAGTGGCCGGAATCTCAGAGGTCCCAGTCCTACCAAAGCTCTATTCATCAGGCCTTCATCCACAACCGATTCAGTACAACTGCGCCAGATGAAGTACCGATCGCAAGTGAGGTTATTTCAGAGGTCATGTCGATGTCCCCCATGCCTTTGGCATTGGACTCGTTAGCATTTGCCATTATGGCTGGCAACGAGGAACTCATATCACGGACTCTTGGCGAAATGAAGCGTTCAGCCAACACCACTAAGCTGGACCTCACAGGTATTTACCCATACCATCTTGCAGCATCTTTTTTGGACGGTGGAGAAACTTGCTGCCTTACTCTTCATGTCCTCACGATGGTCTTGCGAAGCTACCACTACCCCATCGCTCTTAACAACGTGGATTCAGACCAACATACTGTGTTAGATAGTCTTATGATTTCAGTCCTGCGTTCCCACACGAATCTTTCCCCCGCAGAAGTCAGCACAAGCTTCGTTCGATGCACTCGCTTTCCAGGCGAAGAGAAGGATATTTGTGGGCGATGGGATGCCAACTCACCAGAATTACGACAGCTCTACAAATCTGGACAAGCGAAAATTCCGGACAATTGGAAGCACAGTTTCTGTCACAGCTCTGTACAGGCCGTGTGCCACAGCATGATGGCAATGTTTTTGCCTTCGTCAAGGCCAAACATCAACACCGTCAGCGGCCTCTTTCGGCGACGTTGCACCAGCTGCGGGCTTGAGATGAAACTAGGCCCGCTGCATACTCTTGTGGCTGTCGCTTTCCATCTGGCAGAGAATGGAAAGAGTGGCGAAACGCTGTTTGGGGCACTGGCTTGTCTCGTCTGTCTCCTTGTACTAGGGGCCGACCCCGCTCAAGTTGCAGACTTGTCAGTGCTCGACATATTCTCGTCTCCTGATGAGAAAGTGTGTCTTCATAGACCCATGACTGCCTTAGAACTGGCGGACCAAGTTCCAAGGGCAGTAAGTGAAGCTTGGGGGGCTTCTTCCAAGCTTGGCTGGAGATGCCTCTTGTTGGTTTTGCGCCACACAACTCCGTCCTCGCAGCAACACGAGCAATTCATGAAGTTTAGCTTCAAATCAAATCTGTGTTGTCAGTTATACGCCGATGAAGACCGAGACGAAATATTAGATGAGAGAGATAGAAGCTCATTACATGATGAGCGGGGTGAGTGCCCGCTGATTGATGCACACGAAGACATCGGCCTTCCCCCTGTTAACCAGAATCTCGGTGATCTCTGGGCGACAATTCAAACAGAGCTTCTCACTTACCGAAAGGTCAATGTCAATGATGCAGCCATCTCAGATCGCTTTCAACTATCTTCTCTTTTGAGCTGGCTCGAAGGGGGATCAGATACATTCGAGACGCCTCTGCTGACGAATGGCATAATGAAATCTCACACGCCATGTGGGTGGTTTGATGGACGGGCAAGCTCGTTCGCGGTCACAGCGTCCGATGTGTGTTCAGAATATTTCATGAATATGGATATCTGGTCACGAGCCTCTTTCATTGAAGAGATGATTATTGAGTGAGAGTATGTATTTAAATAAGGCTCCTCTTCGGGAATGTTATAATAATTGCCACACCCTTGAATCACCTGTCACCCAGTCTAAGTTCTGAGATGCATAAAATCCTTAAGGATAATCACCGTAGCTCTGGTTGTGTAACTGTACCCAATTAATAGCACACGCCAGGAAGAGTCGCACAGCAAACGACGCTGACAGTTATCAGCCAGGTCAAGGATTGACCGACGCCAGTCTTGTCTGATGCGCTCAGAAGTACAGTTCAGCGGCGGAGTCTATGACCCGATGCCCATGACTCTCCATTTGTAAAGACTTCTTTATTGTCCTGATTAAAGTGAGTGACTGCAAAGTTCCTGACCAAGATACTATTACATGAGCACTTAATGCAACGAAATTTCCTTGAGTTGCAACTTCCCGATACTTGTCGGCACGCTTGTGTTCTACTACCTAGCACAAAACCCCGTCGACCACGGTTGACAATCTTGGTAATACAAATAGAGAAGAAGCAGAAGTTGATAGAAAAGAAACTTGGAAAGCAAACGAACGGCGGCTAATGAAGAGACATCCCTGAGGGCAACATAACGATCCCGAGAAAATAGTTCAGCAACAACTCAATATTTCTGCTTCACTCAGTTGCCCATCAGCATGTAACCGGTAATTATTATTCTTTAACTGTCCATGAATCGAATCAGCATCAGTCAGTGGATAAATTGCAATTTGCTGACTCGATGGGAGACACACCTGCAGCCTGTATTCATCCCCGAATCGGTCTTGCAGAAGCTCTTGCAGCTTTCTCTTGTCGATGTGGCGACCGGCGATCTTAGTCACTTCGTTGTAAGAGCGTTCGGATGAACCTGATGAGCCTGACGAAGATGATGAGGATGATGATATAGACCAGAAGCCTGTACTTCGCCGATGTGAAGCTTTAGAGCAAGGCTTGACATTGGCTTGTGAGAGGTGCGACCTTGAGAAGAGGAAGAAGTTCGAAAATGGGCTCATTCTTGATGAAAGGTCCGTGGCAAATACTCTGTTGCAAGTTGTTTCTCAGAGCGAAGTCTCAACTAATGATAATACAATGTTAGAAACCTTTTTCGATTGAATGTACTCAGGTAAGGACGTAAGTGACTCGATCCAGAGGTGAGAATGTTACGTTTCCATCACTTTGGGGGTGGCTGGGTGCTCCATTAAATTATGCCCACCGGTATACAAAAGGACTTGGTGTCATCATTCCTGTCCATGGGTTGCGCTTGCTTGTAAGACATCAATTTCCCCTCACATGGAACGAAAGGGAGGCCCTTAATTGCGGGCTCGTGGTGCTTGTGGCCTCGAAAAAGAGCAAATGCATGATAATCTGGTCAATCACCCGGGAGAAAACAGCTACCTATTGGTAAAGTCTTTAGCCACACAATATTAATGAGGACACTTCCGCGGTTGTATATGGAAGGTATCTGAACAAGTTAATTTAATTGAGGGCAGATCCCACCTACACAGTATCCGTAGACTTGCAGTTCTCGGGGCTTATCCTTGCTGGGTCAATCGTCCGACCGGTCAGCCCTCCAAGAAGAATAAGAATCCGTAGAACATGGTGTGATGAAGCAGGCTCTGCCACTCTGGTATTATGACGGCGACGTGCTGCCCACCATTGTCGGTATCCCACACAATCAAGAGCACCTCATTGGCTGAGACCTGAGCAACACCACACCGAATCATGTCGGCTGCACATCTAAAACCAGGTGGCGCTCCCATTTCATCCGGACATCTAGAATACAAGTTACATGTACATGCTGATGCCGTACTGGATTCGCGCAGAGGTTCAGATTTGAGACCACATGGCCCTCGTGCACTTCAAAGATTACTGCCCCTCAACTATCAGCTTGATGCAATAAATGTCAGCAGCCTTGGTTATGAAAGCAGCCTTGAAGAGGTAATCACTGTCAGCAACGGCCGACTACGCCTTGCGCGCTTGTACGCCTAACGATGCCGAAGACTCCAAGCCACCTGCCTGCAGGAGTGTAATGGATTGCCTGCTGGCCTTACCGAGCGTCAAATAGTCGGCTCTCAAAAGAACACTTCTGTCCCCGTTCAATCTCACTCAACCCAACAATACATCCGAAGTCAGTTGTCCCTATCAAACCCAATCACTTGCAGATCATTACGTCGAGCACCAGTCTCTGTACCAATAGTCATTCCGATACGAAATTTCAAGCATGGACCTAATCCCAGGCGTATGTAGTCTCACTGCCTCCTGCATGCACATTTCGTTGATTCGACAGAAAGAGCATATTTCGTGCGGGCATAGTCGTTTTGCACTGCTGACGATCCCTTCCTGCAGATATTGGAGCATGACCCCAATATTGCCCCGGACGATATCGAACGGATACTGACGTTGATCTCGCGAAGAAATCCCAACGAGCCCAAAGAAAACGACGATTCTGGAGACGACTGTAATGGGTTCATACCACGAAATCATTTAATATCTGTATTCAACTATAGCTACGCACTACAACGCCTATCGGCTTGTCTCTCATCCAGTGTCGATACTACAAATATCGATCTAATCGCTCGCGATGTCACTCCAGAGGATGGGGAGTGTCCTCGGTGTTCAGTCGCAACATGCACTGGATTGAGAATCATCTTCGTAACCTTACTGCTCCTGAAAAGGGGTGTGTGTATCTTGGAAATACATAAGTCTGGGGAGAAGATATGTGATAGTACCTGGCCGCTTGATGACCCAAGTAACGAGTGTCCGGCAGCCTTAGCTCTCCGGAATATCACAGAGTCATTTGGAGTACCAGATAAAGAGTTATTCATCAGCCTCCAGTGGCGCATGAGATCTCCTTACTTCAAGACCACAACGCAAGTTCCGCAAGGCGTAAAGCCCTTTGAAGTTCGCGATGAGGTAATTCTGCCATGGACAGAGGCTGTGAAGATAGTGGGAAGCGAGCACGGAAACTTGTCATCTGTGTACAAGATTAGGATTCATGAAGACCACCATGACGATCATGTGAGTACCCCTATTGTCTTCATGCGCCTTTTCCATCGACCTTTTAACATGTATCGTATTATAGAAATCGAATGGAGGTTGGTTTGCGGTAAAGATCCTCGAGAAAGGCAAGGTGCTCGACTATGCTGAGGATGTTTTCAAACGCGAGACGGCTGCTAATCAACGAGCCACCCATCCACGAATTGTCCCCCTCCTTGCCGCTTTCAAACATAGAAATAAGTTTCATCTCTTGTTTCCTTTGGCAAGTGGTGGCGATCTTCAGCAATTTTGGGAGAAGTTTGGGCCTCGCCCTGACCTCGGGGGTGAACCAGCCCCATGGTTCTCATCGGAATGGGTAATAGAGCAGTGCTATAATATAGCCGATGCACTAGCTACTGTCCACGGTTACTCATCTAATGGAGATGCGGTTTTGAACAGGCCACAGATTCACCATGATATCAAGCCGGAAAACATTCTTTGTTTTGATGATACAAGGAACGGTGAGATTACATACGACCTCATGCTGACAGACTTTGGCCTGTCGCTGCTTGCCGATAGCCGATCCACCTTGCGACCAGAGGATATCACAGCAACACTGACGTATAGACCCCCTGAAGTAGACATAATTGACGGATCTGATCTGGGACAGAAGATGGACGTCTGGTGTTTGGGTTGCCTTTACCTCGATTTCGTAACCTGGGCCATTCTCGGCTGGCCTGGAGTAGAAGATTTCGCGGGTAAACGTACTGAACGTGACGAAACCGAAGCTGGAGGCTCTGTATGGATAGAGGACACATTCTTTGCCAAACGGAAGGTTGCTCGGTATGGCTGGTGCTTTAGAAAGACCTTCAGGAAGGAGGCAAGCATCAAGCCTTCCGTCATTTCGGTGAGTACCTCACATATACTCCCAAAGTAGCCTGCTAGTACTGGAGGCTATCCACTAATACTCATGCCAAAGACTAACTTGATATCTTGACAGCAAATGGACGACCTGCGACGCCATGAAATATGCCGTAGTAACGTGAAGTTAGAGAGGATTCTTGATTACATCGAGCGGAAGATGCTAGTCGTCAACACCAAAAAGAGACACGAATCTAGCAAGGTTCGCGAGTTTTTTCAACAGCTACTTTAGGAACAATGCACTTTGGGAAGATAGAAATCACGTTGTGTCACCCTAAATATATCAGCTCAATGATCTTCCATGCATGGCTGCTGTAACAAGCATGCTTCATTCAACATTACCAAAATCCCCTAAAGTGTCGTAAAAGCGTCGAACATTGAACGAATTCGCGTTAATGATAGATGGCTACTTGTATTTGGAATTGTTCTACCCTCTAAATGAACCTTGTTTGTGTGTGTACGATGTGGAAGCAACGAAGCGGTAGTCCTATATTCCTGTATATGAATAGCTACTTGTATCTATTCAAAGAAGAAGAAGAAGAAGGAGAAGAAGAGACTCGATAGAGACCCTTGGATCAAGCATTCGACCTTTCTTTATCCAAGCGTTCGAACTCGTCCATGAGTTGCTTCTTCTCGTCCTTGCATTTGGCGTTAGTATATCGTGAGTCGTATCTCAGTGGTTTTGCTAACGTACCTCGGTCAAACGTCTAGGAAGCTGCATTTGACATTTGGTTCTATTTGTAAGCTGTGATAGGGTTTAGTGATTGATTCAGGGTCTCACTGAGTGGCAGGTAGACTGGTCAGTCTCTTGAACCGCACCTTCACTGCAATCTGATTCTCGGGTATCCCGAACTCGATAAGCTTTTTCTTCAAAACTTCTTTATCAATTTTATATCGACAATCCAGGCCGTCAGTCGGTTCGAAATTTTCGGGGTCGGACATCTTAGGGCGTTTGCGAAAAAGGAAAACTCGGAGTCTCGTGATCCAAGATTGGTCTTTGTGGATGTCCATGAGGGGCATCGATAACTGCTGCGATGGCCGAATATAAATCTCTTTGCCGGATGTGAGCAATCTGAAAGAGGCTGCACGATGTTATACGTCTCAGGTGCATGTTTTCTCTGGTCCCAATCGCCATTTCGGCCTTGGCCTTCGATTTCATAAGGCTCCCAGTCTACAAAGTGCTGTTTTGGGTGACGGTTCTCACCTAACTCTTTAGGATGCACATCATTGTGGCTATAAAAGATACGCATCTGTAAGGCAGAATTCTGCCTTACATTAATTGATCCAATGAAAAGATCAACACCAATATGGAAGTACTTTCCAGCCATGTCTTGGCGAATGCATGTGGTCAAGTGATGGGATTATTGTACAACGCATGCATCCCAAGCAACATGGTGGCTTGGAGGCAGGCTGGACGCCACCCAATGCTTGCGCCCTCATCGGTGTTGACCGCTGCCCCTAATACAATTGGTTGGAGATACGATGATGATGTCCTGAGGTAGAAATATGTACCGCCACACGAATTGGAATCGTTTCGGACGAGAGAAAATCTGCTGGCACATCGTTGGACCGGAGTGCATCTGCATTTGAATCTGCCGTCAGCATCTTGTGGGCTTTTGACTGGATGGTCGAAACAGCTTTACGTCTCTCAAAGGTATTCTGAGGCGAGCAGGCGTGACCCTCACAGGTGTCCGTCAATCATCAGTGGAAGCCAGCATGAACTTGACTGGAGTATAATGTCACGGCAACCCCGACAACAATGGTGAAAAATAATACTTTCTCGCGTATTGTACAACTCAACATGGATTGGCTAAACCAGGAATCGAACAGCTATGAAAATGTTCTCCTTCAAGTCCAGCACTGTCCAACAAGTTCCTTTCACGTCGTGCGTCTGCATGAGAACTCTTTAGACGTAAGTGCGCAAGCTTCTCTCTCAATGACAGCAACTCAGAGGATGATTATAGCCTTCTGGATCACAAATTACGTTCGAAGAGCCTAAATATAGCTCTGAGAGTGATCTCGTCAGGTCCCTAGAAATGGTATGACCCTATCCGCCTGCAAAACTTTCATTCATTCGAGTTCTTACATAGGATTGATTAGACCTCGGCTTTGCGAGAGCATCATAAATCAGCAGATTTACTGCTCGTCATGCACTCGAGATCCACAGCAGACTCTGAAATGGCTGAAGAGGCCATGACGATACCATATGGAAAGGCAACATTCCAGAAAGTCGCTCAATGTCTCTACCAACACCGATCCCTTGCCTTTCTTCTAGGAAGGATCTCCACTGCAATATTCAATTGTCGATTAGTGTCATTGAATGTCGGTGAATCGAAAGCACCAGCCATCGGTACGTGAAGTCTCCTAGTGATGCGTGCATTTGTGAAGATGATATAAATGCTTCCTTCTTTTGTACAATAATGTCGTTAGATAGTGCTGGCGGTATTACTAACACTGTGAGAACATCCAGTTTACAATTGCAAATCCGATACATTGTCTCCTGGCGAACCCGACGATATAGTCTTGTCCGTGACACACTTCACTGGCCAGCGAACGACGTACGCTGTGATGTATGGATGCACACCCAAAACAATATCGCTGGTTTCCACGTCGCTAGGGATGTTCAAAGGACAGTCTCTTCACCCATTGGTCATGCCTTTGATCTTTGCAGAGATTGAGCGCAAACGTCTCTTCAACGTCCTTGACCTGAAAGCAACAGCCCTTGAGCAGTGGATGATCAACCTGGAAGACAAGCTTCGTCAAGAGTCACAAGCTTCGAAGTCTGGGAAATACGATGTGGAGCTTGGATCAAACAACAGAGACTGTCAGTCCACCAAGCTATGGATAGAGGTCAGTTCACTTAGGAATGGACTGCAGAGTCTCCGCGGGCAGCTTGTGAAGATGATCGAGCATTGCGAAGTACTCGGAGCGACTGTTTCCAAGCAGCTCGCCAATCCAGATGAAATGACTGATAGCAACGATGAAGTGCTTAAGACAGGAGAAAGAATTAAGACAAGGCTATCTGAGATGCTCGTCGAGTTCGATAGTAAGGTGAGGAGTTGTGACAGCTTACTCGGGGGGATGGCGTTGGCGGCGCAAATGGTACGAACAGGTTTTTTTGATCTCAACTTATGTGGTCGGTACGAATGCCGCTGACAAGGTCATGATTACTTTAGGAGTCGAATCATTACACCAGGCGAGATGCGAGAGTTGCAATTGCTATCGCTCGCGCGACGAAGAAAGACGGCAGCCAAATGAAGAGCATTTCACACCTGGGAATGATCTTTCTTCCCGGCACATTTCTAGCTGTAAGCCAGCATAAACAACTAGTCGTTTTGATAGAGTTGGGCCAGTTTTGGGCATCAGCAGAACTAACAGGAACCTAGAGCTTATTCTCGATGTCATTCTTCAACTGGACTTCGCCCGATAGCAATCAGATCATATCACCTTGGGTAGCTATCTATTGTGCGCTGACCATTATCGTGACATCATTCACCGTCTGGAGAATGCGACGATGGATGAAGAAGGAGGAGGACAGGGCGATATTACTGTTCATGAAGGAGATCGATGACAATGAGTCGCAAATATCGGCTAAGTCACAGGTCTCGACCGATTCGCAGGTCTCGACCGATTCGCAGGTCTCGACCGACTCGCAAATCTCAACCAAGGCGTGATTTATTAGTCATTCGTCTCAAGTCGGTCTGGGAGTTTGCTATTTCCTAGACACGTCAAACTGCCATGAGAAAATCGCAGCTCAGATTGGAACCATATGATGAAACGGCCGATGCAATAAATTGATTAGTCCCAAAGGACAGAACTTATCCCAGCCAAGCTTGTTGTTCTTTTTTTCAATTACCTTTCCCGTAATATCATAATAGAATCACGCATCTAAGCCCGAGTGCTACACCATAATTACAGACCGCATCGACCTTTGGTGACAATCCGAAGCAAGGATTCTTCCAGACTCTCGAATATCCCACCCCGAATCTTCCAGAACGGTGGTTTCCCCGCATCACCCCGCCTCCGCATCGTCAATCGCCAACCGATGGACACCTTTCAAACTTAGTCATGAACGTGGAGATCTCCAGGCCGTCGCATACCTCCTTCTTCATGATTCGTGCAAAATCCGCCCGGTCGAACGGCAATAATGTAACTCCGATGCTGGCCCTTGAAAATCCGGGTCGAGAGTTCAGTGCGACCGAGTTAATACAACGCTGATGTCGCGGAGACTCGGCAGGGAAAAGCCCGATTTGACGATGCTAGGAAACTATTCAATGCTCGGGCGCCGTCGCGGTTCGCCGGTGGGAGGTAGCGCTAGGGTCTTCTGCCTTTCAGCTGATGTTCTGAGCCAATCCTGTTGTTCATTGCTTTTTCACCCGTTAGCCACTGGATCCCTTGTTCTCAGCTCAAAGGACCCGTTCCACGTTGTTTGAACATGCGCCGTACCTGGGCTATTGGCGTGCTTTGCACTCTACTTGCTTCAGCCTCCAAGGTCTGTGCCCAGGAGACTGAAGACGCCGCTGGACGCAAGATTTGTGTTGTCAAGGCCAGCGGAACCAACACGACCGACGACGCGCCTGCTATACTCGAGGCATTCACGCAGTGCGGCCGGCGCGGCAAGGTCGTGTTTGAGCCAACGACATACTATGTCAACTCCGCTTTGAATGTCACTTGGCTGGACGACGTTGACATTGATCTTCAGGGAACTCTGCTGGTACGTCACCGTTCCACGACAGGCTTGTTGGCCCCCTTCCCGATCTTGGTTCAATTTGAGTGATGCGCCAAGCCAAACAATACCAAGACTTTCGTTTTATGGCGATCAGCTAACGTGAGACTACCGGCTGTTAGTGGAGTACGAACATCTCGTACTGGCTTGCCAACTCGCTGGACGTGGGGTATCAGAATCAGTCCACTGCATTCATCCTCGGCGGCAACAATGTTCGTCTCAACGGCCATGGGCAAGGCACTTTCGATGGTAACGGCGACTACTGGTATGAGTGGATCAGACAGCAGGTCAACACTTCCAACTATCCTGGTCGTCCGCATGCTCTCACTCTCAACGGGTTGAGAAACTCTGTTGTGAAGGGGGTAAACTTCTTGAGAAGTCAGATGTGGTAAGTACATGTTCCCATACCTTAGTATAAGATAGAACGTCACTCATTCTGGCAGGACCTTGTCCATAATCTACTCTCACAACGTTGTCCTCGATGGTATCTTGGTCAACAACACCGGAAACCGATTCCAAAGCTGTACGTCCAAGACAACTTGCTTTAGACTCTGCCTTTAGCAAGAGAATGAGTCTCGCTGACTTCGCATAGCGAACACGGACGGAGCCGACACGATCCGGTCCTCCGGCATCAAGTTCAATAACTGGACTGTCTACAGCGGCGACGATAGCATCTCTCTCAAGGCAAACAGCACTGATGTCAGCATTACAAACTCCAAGTTCTACAATGGCTTAGGCATTGCGCTTGGTAGCATTGGACAATACAATGACCAATTTGAGACCATCGAGAGGCTGAAAGTCGAGAATTGCTTCTTTGACAACACGTTGCATGCCGTTAGTCCTCCTCGCCCTTCTCTTTCAAATCCATGAGAGCCCATCAGTGCTAACGATGTCCTCAGGTCTACTTCAAAACTTGGACGGATGATCAGAACGGCTACCCTCCCAATGGCGGCGGCGGCGGGCTTGGTTGTAAGTCTGAAGCTGTGAACACGCAGTAACACTCCTGGTGGGGATTTCTCTAACGACCTTGACTCTGCAGTTGCGTCGGATATGTCTTTCAAGAACCTCACTGTTCAGGGCATGCGCGGTGCTGCATTTGCAATCTCCCAGTGCACCCGTTTCCGCGGCGCACCTGGAGTGGGCAACTGCACCAACTCCCAATTCCAGATTCGTGACATCACCCTCAATGGCATGGTCGGCACGACCAAGTCATCCCGCGTTGCCAGTCTCCAATGCAGTGCTGTTGCACCCTGCACCAACATCGGTCTCTTCGACGTCGACCTGGAGTTTGCCAACGGGACTGCTGCCACTTCATACCTTTGCGGAAATGCTGTGAGCCCGCAGGGCTTCAATTGTACTGGGGCTCCATGTGTTGGAGGAAGCGCAACGGGTGAATGTTGAGCGAGGATTTTCGAGACTCATGATCATTGAGGGCAGGTGATATTCTGGTCGATATTATGTGTCAGAGCCGACGTGTTGTTCCGGCGGTTCCGGAGAAGCCGAGGTTGGGTGCCAAAGCCTTGCGCAACAATGCCTCATTCGAATGGCAACTGCGGGTACAGAAATGCAAAATCTTTGATCGATTGGGTCGTTTGTTTTCTTTCAGTGGCCAGAATTTGCCTGCTTCATTCGACCATCAAGCTTCGTGACATCCGAATGCGAGACAAATAAACAAGCAATCAATTTGTATCGGCTTGCCTCTGTTCGTTACGAGCTATCCACTTTGATGTCCGACTTCCTCAACGGGTTGTTTGGAAACTGTCCGTAGACATTCCTGCTTGGGCGCGAAAGCGGGAACCATTCGCAGTGTCGGTGAAGCTTCATGGCAAGTCGTTTAGCGACTACTCTATCCGTATGCCCAAATGAAATGACTCGCGCGAGACCGTGGCGTCTCGGCCCGTAACTATCGCGAGCTTTGATCAGCTCACTGATCCTCGCCAAGCAGATGTTCCCTTGTTGTGGTCTGGAAACAGAGTTTCAATTTACAAAGCTTGGCACATTGCGTATATCGAAATAAGCGCATCACAGCCCACAACTGCCCGAAACTCTGACTCAAGCGTCTACCTATAGTTAAAGTAGACTTCGGGACCGTTTGTCTGCTCGACACAGGGGACCTGGGTTGATGAAAGGACGCCCATGTCTGCGGAACGCGGAGCTGCGAACCTAGAGTCGTAGGGCTGGTTGTTGAGCAAAGGTAATTCAAGGCTCACGGGAGTACGCAATCTCATCAGACTAGATCTTGACGCTAGGCAAGTTGTGGTTTCTAAAGCCGGATCCCACATCCCGCGACGTCTTGTCTTGACTCCTGTAGATGAACTCGTATTGCAAGAGACATGGACTAAGTGAGACGGGGTTCTTCAATCTAGAACGATTGAGAGATTTGTTTCCGAGGTGTCAGTTTCCGCCGCAGTAAGGTCAAGGTATCTCTTCACTTTCTGAGGGTCGCGTGGCCAGGGAACATGGGTGCGCATATTGTAGTAATTATATGGCTTATTCAAACACTCTGAAAGGGTCTTAGCCGTGCACGTGTTTTCTGTATGAGAAGACTGTAGATATTTTGTATCGTTGCATTCCCGATCTTGCTTATCACCCATCCGAATTGTCTCCCCTTCCACCTTCTTACTTTCCTTTAGACCAAGTGACCAACGCGACCGGACGAGATACATCTGGTTTGAGGGCTGCCGATCAATGGAAAAAGGAGATTTCCATCAATGAGTTGCAGGCTCCACAACATCCATCGCATCCAGAAGGGGGCTTGGCGCGATGCCAAGACACGGGATATGTTGAATGTTGTTTCTTCGCGGGCAAGTTGAGCCAATCTGCTCTCAAAGACTCTCAACGGCGCGGTGAGACTTGGCAAGGGGTTGCAGTGCCAAGAGCCTCAAATGGCCTTAGTGTCGACGCGCTTTGCTTGACTCGAAGCTCTTGGCATCGTCCGTCCAATTTCCATTATTATTTTTTCCATCGCAAATGCCCCTCTTCTCAATGTTCTGGCCGCACCTTTGTTCAATCTTGTGACACTTGACGGAGAAAAGCCCCGGATTCATACTGCAGTACCGGAGTACGTTCTAAGATCTACCGAGACAAATGCCTGCCCCAGTTGTCAGTGTCAGTGGTCACGGTTCACCAGTACCACTAACCCCGGCTCCACGTCTGCGGGATTAGTCACGGTAGTCGAAGTGATGCGCGGTCTTTTTTCCCCTAAACGCCAGTAGCCCTGCATGTGCGCAAGTAAGCTACTGTTTAGGCTTAAATTTCAGCTGCAGGTTGGGGATATTCTGCTCGCCTCTTTGATCCGAATGTCACTCCAACCGCGATGATATCAGATAACCTCAGATAACCGTCAGGATTCTACTCGCCTACCTGCCGCTTCTGATAGTGTCTGCCACACACTGGGAAGCGTTTCCTCATGGGGAACGTTGCCGGCTTACACCACCCTTCCGGCCCCTTCCTTTGGGCGATGCGCCGTGTTGCGTGATTCTCTCCCATCTCGAATCTGTCTCTATGTCTCTAGAAGCGTACCCAAAGGTGACTAGCACAAGAAAGGCACCCCGGTTTTGGCCCTCTTAGCAGTGGTTCGGGCGTGGGGCTCGGAGTATCCATCGGAAGGGCCTAGATGCCCGAGTTGGAGAAACAAGCCACCGGGGCGCCGTCTCTCTGCGCCCACATTCTTAACCACCGACTTCCTAGAGAAGAGACAACCATCGCCTACGTTTCCTAGCCAGGAAGCAGCTCTTGCCTTCTCCACCCCCGATGAGACTCACACGTAAAAGGGGGCTGTGCTTAAAGACATACCCCTTACCTGCCCGTATTGAGTAGATTATCTGCCAAGTCCTACCAGGCCAGCAAGTGCGTACAAGATGTACTCTCATTGGCTTCATCAGGCTGTTTGTCGTCGGGGCCCGCAAGCCACGAGGCCAGTCACCACAGACCACTATCAACCCCAGTAGGTCCAAGACCTTTGATGTCCCAAGTTGTCCAAGAGAGAACAGATGAAGTTAGGCACGGCCGTAGTGCCTCCACTCATAATAGACTATCTGGAGCCTTTGACTACCGGGACCAGGTTAACGGCTCTCATCCCACAACGTGCTAATTGGTGGGTTATGGGCATCGGTACATGAGAAGCATGGATGCTTGGGTGAGCAGCGCGGCCGCCACCCACGTACTCGGGCGAGGATCCGTTGACGGCGTACCAGATTTGATTGCTTTTGTAGTATACCGGTATCAACGTCTGATATTTCCACCAAGGAGATTCTTGGTTACTTGGCTCTCATGATTGTAGGTGGAGATATCGGACGGTTACTAGTGAGCTGGTGTTGTACGATCTGGGCTCTACGATCAATGTGAAACTTTTCTTCCGCGATGGAATCTTGGAATGTCTCCTTCGTGAAATTGACATGATTTTCAGGAGACGACTCGCAACAACATAAATACTCTGAGAATATCCTCGCAGTTCCTTCTTGCCCTTCTCTCTTCACCACGCTCACTCAGGACATCTTCCAACAGCCTCACAGTCTCTTAAGCCCAGCTTCTCTCAGCAAAGCCAACCTCATCTCTCAAAATGCAGACCAAGGTTTTCGTCTCCGCCCTCCTGGCTGGCATGGCCACCGCCCAGACTCTCAACATTCCCACTCGCAGCGGTTCCATCGTCTCCCTCTCCGCGCCCTCCACGATCTCGGGCTCCAAGGACTACGCCAACAAGGAGTTCGACCGCGGCCGTGCCTGCGACACTGACGCCGACACTGGCAGTGACTCCGCCGTCTTCATTCTCGAGAACGGCGCCACCCTGAGCAACGTCATTATTGGCGCCAACCAGCTCGAGGGTGTCCACTGCAAGGGTGCCTGCACTCTCAAGAACGTCTGGTTCCGTGACGTCTGCGAGGGTATGTTCACTCCTATGTTCTGCTTCGAACCCTTCAAGACATGCTTATTAACCCCTATTTACAGATGCAATCTCCGCTCTTGGCACCGGTGATGTCCTCATCCAGGGCGGTGGCGCCCAGAACGCCGTCGACAAGGTCGTCCAGCACAACGGCCGCGGCACCGTCACCATCGACGGCTTCACCGTCGTCACCGCCGGCAAGCTCTACCGCGGCTGCGGCGACTGCACCAACAACGGCGGCCCCCGCAACGTCATCGTCAAGAACGTCAAGGCCAAGAGCGTCAAGGAGCTTGTCGGCATCAACTCCAACTACGGCGACGTCGCCACCATCTCCAACACTTGCGGTTCCAGCGTCTCCAAGGTCTGCCAGGAGTACAAGGGTGTCTCCAAGGGCAGCGGCGAGAGCTCCAAGGTCAGCACAACCGCCAACTGCAAGGGCCAGACTTCTTTGTCTGCTTGCTAAGCGAGTCTTGTTGGTGTCTTCCTGTCTTTTCATGTTTGAGCGTGGAGTTTCAGGGGAAATATCCCATTGAGCGTGTATTTGCTTCTTTACTCCGCGTCGCTGAGTACTACATCAGTCTGTGACCGGACAACTTCTCTGTACATAGTAGCTCGGCCTCATCAGCCTATACATATTGCTGCATCGACAAGCTTTCCTCATGACATGTGCCCTTCGATTCCTTACTTGACCTGCTCTTGGTTATATCCTGGCTGACGCCATGCTGAAGCCTCTGGTCGGATTGTGCACTATGACCGCATTTCACACGGTCTGTTTCTCTCCGTCGAGCTGCTCTCCGATCTTTGCTTTCAAGGAATATTGGCATTCTTAAGCTCTGCTTGGATTTATATCTCTGTCCAGAGATCCAAACCCACTTGTTTCACGGATTCACTTTTCCTAGAACTTAGCCTTTCCCGGTATTCTCTTCACCACCTGATTCAATGCGCAGGAGGAGTTAGGGTGACTATGGGCAGCAAAAATAATGGGCAGCATCCAAGGCTGGAAGATATCGGTCATCCCAGCCAATGCCAATTTGGGCCCGTCAAGCTCGGCTTCATCTCAGTAGCTCTGAACTGAATAACTACCAGGTCATTCTTTCAATTGCTTTGGCAAGTAAGCCTTGGGCCAAAGAGGTATTCTTACAAGTCTCAGTTAAAGCTCCCCCATCTTCGACGTCTACTCCTGTTCGGTCCCACATTGTCATTGATGCCTTCCGTTCTAGCTGCAGCATGAAGATTACGACATTCTGTCCAATTATTTGCCTCAACATTCCGGATGATTTTCTTTCTTTAGATACTTCATGCTGATAACACACCATCGGGTTTGCCATCGCGAATGATAGTACCAAAGGCAGAACCTGATAGGACATATTTCTTCCAATTTCCTCTTGGAACAATGGTGGTCAAGAATAATCTACCTGAGGCATTGTGCCGTGCCAGCAGCACTCAAAGCGCATATTAACAAGAGTCATCGTCAGAGTTTTCTTTCTACCAGACAAATCTCAAGGCATGTTCGATGTCTTCTATCCAGCCACACGGAATGTTGTCCACGTAGAAACTCTCCACGACAAGCCTGAGGCCGGATTTCGACAAGCAAGCCGTCAAGGTCAAGCAACCCAAGGCCAATCCATTGGAAGGGGAGGTTTGTCGCAATTGAGCACCCCACAACGAGAGGGGCGATGTTTTGTGGCAACTTCTTCGGCTTTAAGTTTTCGACCGGGTTGGAAAGAGGCAATACCCAGGTTCCTAGTGCCGGAGAGGTTCCAAGGGCTAGGCCGGGAAATGCGCATTCACCCTGACTTTACCTTCAAGGTATAAGACGCCCAAGTCATCCAGGTAAGTCTGGATGTCCGCTTCTTCGGCGGGAAGTCTTTAGGCAATCCATATGATTGGGCGAGGCAATGTTACACGCACATTAGCGGTGATCAGGACCATTTCCCTAAAGCCTGGTTCGAAATGGTGTAAGACCTTAGAGACAGCCGGTATGAGAAGCTGAGAATTGACTACTTCGACAATGTCTAGTACTTTCCAACAGCAGACATAGGTGTCGAAGAGCAGCTGCACACTGCCGGACCTGGTAATATGCCTTAGGATATCCAAGCCCCCGGTTCAGGGCAAGAACTCATGCAACCTTAAAGTTGCGGACCTCATTTACACTACTCGAACGGTACGGGAAGCTTTCCATGGGCTCGGGCTTACCCTGACGGTTAACCTCACCTTGAAATGCCCTCATAACAACACCCGTCATCCCCCCCCCCCCCCCCCGGGTTACGCATCGTAGCCCCTGATTTGCGGTAACGCGCCGTGAAATCGTCGCCCGGTCCAAGACCTATCTCCTTTAGGTTCCTGGCGGCACCTTGCAGGACAGGAATCCCGTATATAATGCCGTCTTCTCTCCCCCTAGAAGCAGTTCGTCTTCTCATCTCATCCATCATCCACTTCTCTCTGCAGTCTACACATTGCTTTTCAGCCACTCTTACTCTACTTTTGCACGATTCTGAACTCCAAGCAGTCTCGTCGCATTACTTGCTGGTCTAGCTACTTCTGTTCATCAGAGTACCTACTTACCTTTCATTTCTACACTACATCCTCAGTCGTCTTTTTACAATGTCTTCTTCCACTCAGTCAACTGTTTCTCCCATCATGGCGTCAGAGCAGCTTGTCAAGAAGATGTTGGGCGCAGATGTAACCTTTGGCCCTGGTCTGGAGGTTCGGGATATCGTCATTCCTCCCACCACTCTCTCCGGGAGCATCCCCTATCTCGCCAGCTTCCACAAACACACATACTCTTCTGTGATGTTGGCCAACATTGTCAGACTCCACTGGCGCAACCCCACTGCAACGGCCATGCTCACGTATAGTGACGCCTCCAAGTGCCGCGAGGTTGTCCGCCGCTTCAACGACGGAGAAGCTGGAGTCTGCGGGAATTATGTTCAGGCGACGTTCCTTACCGGCCAGCGCGGTCCACAGCTTCAGCTCACCAGACTTCCTCTCAAGGCAACCAAGTCGGACATCACCCATGATCTTCCAGCGTCGCTCTATCCCAGCTGCACCTTCATTGGGGGTTCCAACGCCAAGCTCGCGCCAGCAGCTCAGCTCCAAGCCATCAAGGACTTGTTCTCTGCTCACGGTACCATCATCGTAGAGGACCGGATCAGAGATCATGGCGACAAATCTTCCGTCAGACTTATTTGCGACGAGGAATCCGACGCGAGACGGATAGTCAAAGAGCTCAACAACACGGTCCAGAAGTCTGCTGGTATCAGTCAGTTGTTTGCAGACATCTGCTTCAACCTGGAGTACTGCTTCCCAGCAAAGTGGCTAGATCACATGAAAAAGACAAGAATCATCCACCCCACCGACGGATGGTCCGACACTATCGACAGAGAGGTCGCATCCATCCAATACATCTCCGCGATCAAGGAATCCATCCTCTTCAAGAGAGAGCTTATGGACTTGGTCATGCGCGTATACATGGACTCTTACGGGGATAATTGGGATTCCTACAACTTTGCGGAAGGACGGATGAGAGACTGCACAGACCGCGAGTGTGCCATTTGCTTCTGCCCTCCAGAGCAAACAGTACGGACCAGCTGCGGACACATCTACTGCGCTGGGTGCTACGAGCACACAGTCTCATCAACCGCAAAGTCCCCAAGCGAGAACGGCATCAAGTGCTTCGGCGACTCTGGCAAGTGCGGCAAGCCCATCACACTCCCAGAGCTCGACTCCCACTTGGGCTACCAGGGCGTGGACAAGCTCATCGAGCGTTCTCTGAGCTCCTACCTGCAAGCCAACACCGCCACCTACCACTGCTGTCCCACTCCGCATTGCGAGCAACTCTACAAGGTCACTCCCATGGCGGCAGACAACAAGGGCACCATCCAGCGCTGCATTGGCTGTCTTGAGATCCTCTGCACATCTTGCCACATGCCACACGACGACAACGTCACGTGTGACAAGGCGGAGGACCACGTCAACGCTGAGCTCTTCAAGGGTCTCAACATCAAGCCATGCCCTAAGTGCAAGACGCCTGTCGACCGCTACGAAGGGTGTAATCACCTGGAGTGCAAGTGCGGTGCCCACGTCTGCTGGCACTGCATGGCGGTGTTCGACAACTCTGGCGACTGCTACAAGCACATGACTGATGCCCACAATAGCATCTATGCGGGGCAGGCTCTCTATGATGCCTAGAGGAGGACGGATGGACGAGGTCTGATGGGTAGCAGCTTGTGCCTGCACATCAGGATGGGGTTGAGTGAGGGTTGGGTTTCATTTCACTGATTGGAGGTCACTACTACTACCACTTGGGAGCTATCGGCGTTTGCATGGTTTGTTTCTTTTGGATCACGGGAGCATCGCATAGCCTTGGTTTGCTGTCAGACACACAAGATGTCTAGACTTGTTGACGACCAGTCATAAAATGACTAGGCGTATTATTGTCAGCCATAAATTGGCTTGAATTATTATTACTACTGCTCTATACAGTAATTGAAATGAAACCCTTGCCCACAAACATGTTCTTTCTGTGACGTGCAATCAGTGACGTGAGCCCTCCCGTCGGTAGTGAATCTTTCATCCAGTCTTTGGATTAGAGATCAAGTAACCCTTCAGTATCACAAATGAGATACCGGGATCGTTCGAATGAGTCGGAGCTCTCGTTTGCAGTGTAGATGATCTCGGCCAAATGCCCCGAAGTCTGTCAACTAATTGCCTTGACAACTACCCTTCATTTTCCGCCTCTCATAGTAAGCATTCCAGGTGCGCGAACTGTAAAGTCTGAACACCATCACATCACTCCCATCCGTTCCGAGTAACATCATCTCACAATCAGCTTATCAACTCGGCTCTCGTTGCAGCAGAAGTCTCTGTACAAGAAGCGCACCCTCGACGTTGGAGGTTGCCGTCAAGTGACGAGCCACGGCCACCCCCATTTCACCCGCGCGACGTTGTGCCCCTTTTTCCCTTCCTGATGAAGTCTTACAAGCATGAAGTCTTACTCAACGATTCAATCAGCCCACTCATCATCGATAACACACCTTCAGCCTCGATAAGAGCTCTTACGTCTGGCGTCTCCAAAGCGGGACAACTTCACAGTGCGCAGGTAAAGCAGCCAGGGGAAGCTCCCTCACCCGGCCCTCATTCACCCGAAGCCAACAACACAGCTTACGATGGCCTGATCACCCGAACACCGAGACAACGACCCTCTCACGCATCATCCAATATCTGAACAAAGAACAACATTCGATAGCCCCACACATAGTGACACATACAAGCTCCCCCTCAAGTGTAAATAATCCCCCCATCAACAATCTGCGTCTGCCCCGTAACATGATCACTATCCGGCCCCGCCAAAAAGCTCACCAGCTTCGCCACATCCTCCGGCACGCTCGTCCGCTTCTGCGCAATCAGCTCGTTCGTGTACTTCTTGATGGTGTCCCCCTTCTTCGCGCCCGTCTTCTCGCCCAGCTTCTCGTCAATCAGGTCCCACATGGCCGTGCCGACGATGCCGGGCGCGTAGGCGTTGACGGTGATGTTGTGCTCAGCGTATTCCATGGCCGAGGCCTGGGTGAGGCCGCGGACGGCCCATTTGGAGGCTGAGTAGTGCGAGAGCAGGGCGAAGGGTTTGAAGCCTACTATGGAGGAGCACTAGGATGACATGTCAGTTTCATCTGTGATTATGTCTGAGGGGGGCTTAATGGTGAGGGGATAGAGGGCTTACACCGATGATCTTTCCGGGGCTTTCGGGCTTGCAGTTGCCCTGCTTGATGAGTTGTTTCGCGGCGGCTTGGTAGCAGTTCTGTACGCCAAAGACGTTGACGCGGAACATGTTTTCGAATTCTTCCTCGGTGAGGTCAAGGAGTGGCTTGACCTGTGCAATGCCCGCATTTGCGATCCTTCCCGTTGTCAGCAACCATCACTCCCTCGTCTCAAAAAAAGAAGCAAGCTCCGCTCATGAATGAAGTCAACGAGTAGACGAAAAGGCGGCTCACATGGTATTCAACGGACCCAGCTCCCCAACAGTCTTATCAATCATGGCTTGCACCTCACTCAGCTTCCTCACGTCGGCGGTCGCAACAACAGCCCGGCGGCCGAGATCGCGGATCTGCTTGGCGACGTCGTGAGAGCCGGCCTCGTTGGCGGCGATGTCGTTTATGCAGACGTCGTAGCCGTCGCGGGCGATGCGGAGGGCGATGGCGCGGCCTATCCCCCGTGAGGAGCCCGTCACGATGGCGACGCGGCTGTCAATGGGTGTCAGTCACGGTATTGGGTTGTCTTATTGGACCCATTGACGAATCATGTACACGGGTGAGTGTATCCGGGGATGTGAGATATCATTGTGTGTGAGAAGATGACGGACCTAGCTTGAGCCGCAGCTCTGGTTGCTCCTGCTAGTCCACTCATATCTACTGAGGATGGATATATGCTCAAATATTTCTGATTGAGATCCAATGAAACTATGGTTCAATTACAATGGAAAACGATACAATTGAAGTTCAATGCAAAGTGTCTTCCCCCTCCCTTATGAACAAGAACGAGACGATTAACCCCAAGCAAGACCCCGCAGCAACAGCTCACAACGCGGGGTCAAAGGAGACCGAGAAAGCTCGTCACGCTTTACTCCAAAGTCTCCAACGAAGCCGGAAATCATGTAACGATCCCTACGCCCGGCGAGAAGGATTCCCAAGCCAAGCACCAGCACACGCGGAAAGGCGGAACCGCAGTGTCACAGTCTCAACCTTGTGGAATTGCTACTGTCTTGAAGGTGGATCTCCAAGGCGGGGCACAGAGCTTCACAGTTGCCGGGGCAGTTCCCATCTGCAGGGCTGCAGCTCCCCCGGACACCGAAGCTCCTCGGATTGGGAAGCTTACCTAAGTGACCTTACCTAATAGGTAAAAGGAAGGTTCCCAAAACCCCGTGACCCGGCGCAGAGAGAGGTGGGTCCACGTTGGAAAAGGATCTCCGAGCCGGCCGCCCCCGATTTGTCATGCACTCCACGTTTTCCGCCCCGAGCCACCGCCTCTGGTCCCTGGCCAAGTGGTGACTCTGACACTTTTTTTTTTTTTTTCTTGCCGACCCTTCCTTAGGTGGGTGAGCAGTCCCAGAAACCCCCCGGAAGCTCCAACGCAGGCGTGGCGACAACGGGATCCGATGGTTTGGAATCTGGCTGACGCAGGTGGCAGTGTAACCAACTTTATATACATATCCGCAATTGAATCCAAATCACATCGTAGTTTCTTCCTTTTGCAACATTGTATCTTGATCGTGTAATCAATCTTTGGAATCATCACTCCATTGATCGCATAAAAGACGTCCGAAACACCCGTCTAATCACCTTCCCATTACAACCAGCGCACCACAAACCAGAAACCACCCCTCGCAATACCGCCCAAAAATCACGATTGCCCCCAAACGCAAACCCCACCACAAGCTCCAGCAGCTGCCCCTCCTCACCCTCGCCCTCACAATCCCCATCGTCCTCTTCCTCTTAACAACCTCCCTCCCACACACCCACCAAACAATGATCTCCTCCCTCCTAACCCGCCTAACCCGCCCATTCACAACAACAACCAGCATGTCAATCACGCCCCCCGCCCCCGTCTCCCTCCCGGAAGGCGCCCAAAAAGCCACCATCGCAGCAGGCTGCTTCTGGGGCGTAGAACACCTCTACCGCAAACACTTCGCCTCCAAGGGCCTCATCGACGCCCGCGTAGGCTACATCGGCGGCGACCTCTCCAACCCGACCTACCGCGCCGTCTGCGGCGGCGACACGGGCCACGCCGAAGCCCTGCAGGTCGTCTTCAAGCCCGAAGAAGTGAGCTACCGCCAGCTCCTCGAGTTCTTCTACAAGATGCACGATCCCACGACGGCGAACCGCCAGGGTCCCGACACGGGTCCGCAGTACCGCAGCGCGATCTTCTACCACGATGAGGAGCAGGAGAAGATCGCCAAGGAGGTTACGCGGTTGGCGAATGAGCAGTGGTATAAGGGGGCTATCAAGACGCAGGTTGCGCCGGCGGGACAGTGGTGGGATGCGGAGGCGTATCACCAGCTGTATTTGGATAACAACCCAGGCGGGTATGAGTGTCCCAGTCACTTCTTGAGGACGTTTCCCCCGCTTGAGGGATGACTCCTTGACGGCGGCGGGGAAGTAAAGGAGGACGGAAGGGGTGATGAGAGGGTGAAGAGGACGAGTAGGATGTAACGATATGGGGTTTCCTTTTCAACTTGAGGGAATCATAATGACGGATGGGATGTATCGGGTGGCTTTCTCTATTACGCACGTAGAGGCTCCGAGGCAATGAATAGCGCTCAACCGCTTTGATTTTATGACTGTGTACCATCATGAGTGTGTGCATTTTGTGACTTCTGGTTTCATCATGGAACAGTAGTTGCATACATAGCTAGAGTTTGAGGGGGCAAGTAGCTGTTGCACTATCTAACTGAGTCAAGATGCTGAGACTGTGACATGCTACTTTGTACGGATATGTTGAGACACAAACATATTAGGGTGCAGGTGTGGTGGGACATTAAGTTGACCGAATTTAGAATTTTTATTTATTCTGGTATTGTACAACATAAAAAAACCAACTCCGAACCCGTAGGTCTCTTTGGAGTCGTATCATGAGAGGGGTTCTCGAGCCTCTGTTTTCCGCCCGCCGTGGGGTATATACACCATCCCACTGGCGGGATCCCATTATCCTATCCTCCACTGCTGCTACACTTCAAGTCCAACTCATCTTTACTTCCTGCGGTTCTGCTGCATCATCAGAATCTGCACCATACGGACAAAGATGTTGATAAAGTCAAGCTCAAGCGCAATGCTCTCGTTGACAGCATCCTTGCGAATGATGCCGCGCTCAGCAAGACGAGCGTGGTGCAGGATCTTCTGGACGTCGTAGAGGGTGAAGCCGCCAAAGACGGCGAGACCGCCGTACAGCGAGATGCTCTCGGTCAGGGCGAGGGTGCGGACGGCGGTGACCGGCAGCAGCATGGGCGCGAAGCTGGAGGCAACGACGACGCCGAGGCCGGCGAGGAGGGGACCACCGATGTAGAGGTACTTGTCCTGCTTGGCGGTGGCACCGACGATGGAGAGGGAGCCCATCATGGCGACGGTGTAGAGACCTGCGCGGGCGAGGAGGGCGCCGGGGACCATTGTCAGGAGGGGGGCGATCATGGCGGCCTGGGTTGCGTTGAAGGCGGCCCACATGGCGTACTTGGGGATGTAGCTGGTGATGCGTTAGTTTGCTTCTCGGATTCTCGGGAGATGATTCTTGGCTTACTTGTCAGGAGAAATGGCACGGGTACCGTACATGGTACCAAAGCTGAGAGCAAGACCACCGATACCAACGACCCAAGGGTTCGTCACCATCAACCTGTAGACGAAACCAGACTGGATCATCTGGCGCGCGCTGAGGGCAATGATACCGACGCCCAAGCCGGTGTGAAGGAAAGTGTCGTTGAGGTATTCGCGCTCGTGAAAGGGCATGCCGCCGTCATCGCGGGTCTCGCGGTTGAAGACGACGTTGATAGCGACGAGAGTACCGCCAAAGATGGCGCCGCCGACCAACAGCTTGCGGAGGGGGCTCGCCTGGCCCTGGACGCCAGGTGCGGCCTGCTGCATGTAGGTTCTCAAGGAGCCGCGGAGGAGGGCATTGCGGGCGGCCGTCGCGACGGAGGCGGTCGGTCTTGACTTTGACGAGGCCTGGTGGAAGGCTCTGGTGGCGGTTGTGCGCAAGGGTTGAGATAGTTGCGGGAGACGCTGCGCCAGGCGCGCAGGCCCTTGGCGGAGTGTGATGCTGAATGACATCGTTGTCGTGTCGATTCGTGTGCGAATGTGATGTGGGTGAACTTGCGATGCGAAAGAGAAAACAAAGGGGATGTGGTGGTGGTTGACGATGTTTAAAGGCCTGCGTGGAGGAGTTTCGCGGGAGGCAATGACGAATGACGTTCCCGATTCTGGCGGACTCTCGGGGCCGGAATTTGCCTGAGGTGCTTTCCCTCCGGGTGGGTTTGGCTGAGGCAGCTGCTTAGCTAACCTTTTTTGCGGTCATGTGAGTGGCTGGAGAGAAGCTGGTGGAAATTCCCGTACCTTCTCTGCGCTGCCCTCCGCCTTAACCCCGATCCACCCGGGCGGACATTGGAGTTTGGCTACCAGCTGCCACCAGATGGCGTGAAGGTCTCACCAGGTGGCAGCGGGAGCCCTCCCTTTTCCCCTCGGCTTCTCCTCCGATGCAGCTGCTGAAATGAAGCTCCCCTCCAGTCTACCGTCCACCGGCCTGGACCGCTGCCGTTGGTCGCACGCCTCCTTGGCATCCAGAATTAGCAACTTGGGAATGAGACAGGAGGGTGTAGCCGCTGTCACACAAAGTCAGGTACTTGGTCAGGAACTCTGCGTCTGCTGCTGTCAATAAACCTCCGTATTCCCCAATCTCTCGAGTTGCATCGCCGCTGAAGCAAAGCAAGCTGCTATAGCGCGACAATACTTAAGAGGCGACTGAGTTCTCGCCATCTCACCATGAAAGCATTCAGCAACACTCATCCTCTCTCAAGCCCATCCCTCGGTATCACCTGTGCCTAAGTGAACAAAAACGAAAGAATGCAACCAAGTTCCTTACCGCTCACTGCCACTATGAGAGCCCCAAGAAAGCTAACAATATAGCTTCCATCTACCGTGCAGTAGCCTCCTTTTACCCCGCTGTACCTGGCCAATCTCTCAACACCACCTGAATCACCACCGTTACATGGACGCATGTCTCTCCCGTCTTAGGATCTTAGGATGCAGGCTTAATTGCGAGAGACACAAGAGGCACACTGACCGCCCTAAGCCACCCATCGTTCGAATTAGCCAAACTCACTGTCCGTACCACGGTAAAGCATCAACAAGACTGGCGTTGAAGGGCGACACCTCCAACGGTTAACCGGCAGAAATCTAAGCCCAGACAATCTAGCTACGGCCAGCCACATTCCGCAGTGCCGTCAAATTCCCCCTCACTTAGACGGTAAACCTACTTGGAGCAGTCACCTCTAATCGCGCCGCGAACTCATCGTCCGAAGCCTACTCTGGCTCTTTCAGCGACCTCCATTTGTGTCCGGACTCATTTCGGGGCCTTGTCTTACTTCAGTACATCAGACGAGTCACGATGTCTGGCAGGATTGTGCCGAATGGCGCAAGGCATGGCCATTTGATCCATCACTGAGGTTCCTTTTCAAGCTTTCGGCTTTCCTCGTCCAGCAGGTATATGGGGCTTGAATCCGACAACTGAGTATCTTGAACACGATTGTTATGTATTTTTTGACTCATCACACCGACGGGTCTTCATCATCTCATCGCTGTAAAAGAGTTCACTGTATGGGATCTTTCTTTCACAATCCATACTTCCCCTTCCTATGATTCCGCCCACACCGGAAACACCATGGTAATCCTCCGCAGCTCTCCCGAAGCACGGCCGCCCCCAACCTGTTTACTCCCCTCGACTCTGTGTTTTCTCCGATGAACCGTAACAATTCAGACTCATTGCACGTCTTGAACTACATTTGAGACACCTGATCACCCCCTCGGTTCCTCAATTCCGTACCGGCCCCAGGTACGGGAAGTGGGACGGGGTTTAGGGGACACGGGGCAGTCGGTGGTACCTACACTGCTTGTCTTGTTGGAAACCGGGATGTCAGAGACCAAGAGGAAGAACATGAACCAATTGTGACGTCCAACATGGGCAGCAAAACTCGTCGACTCTTTCCGTTGTAAGTAACCGTGTCGCATCAAGAGGACACACAAAGGGCAGCAAATAATCGAGAGTTGTGAGAGACCAAAGATCTTCCTTCTAATGACTCAAATTCGACACAAGTCCCATTGATGACTTGAGAAATGAGAAAAAAAGAACCAACATCTAAAAATTTAGCACACCAAAAGAGACAGGCGCGTTCCTGGAAAGGCTGGAACGAGGCGCCGTCCGCTGATGTGATGATCTACAATAAGCACCATGCCCCAGACAGCTCTAACTCGACTCAAGCCAAACGCGGACCGCCGCCAAAAGTAAAAGACTAAAGTACGTTTAAAAGTACCTTCAAAAGTACCTTAAATAAATCATAAGCAACCAAAAGATGCTCTACTTTTCTGCCAGGATCTGATGCATATGCAGGCTGAACTGCACAGCGGATCCAGGACCCCAACACCAGCGGCTCCTGAACAATGAAAGCAAGAAAACCCAACCAACACGGGCGGCTAGGTGCATACCGAGTACATCGCCCCCATCAAAGGAGCAGCAAGCTGAGCAGAGAAATGCGTGTTAAAATCATGCATGAATCTTGGGGGGGTCGCGATCGCAAGCATTAGCGCGCTGCCCCCTCTTCTCACCCCTTGAGCTACTGGTCCTTACTGGCACCATTCTTAGTCCTTCCTACCTTAGACTCTTAGTATAGATTCCGTTTGCTTAATGAACCCGTCAGGATAGTCCCAATTCCCAACCTCCACTTCCTGCTGTGTCTGTGTCTGTCTCCCCCATCTTCACTGTTTAACTCCATCGTTTTATATTACTAGAGGATTGCCGCAGTACATATAGACGCTACCCTGCCCTCGAATTCCGCACTATTCAACCTTAACCCTTTTTATAAATTACCTATCCTTTCCTCTATTCTACCCTCTCCCTTATTAAAGGATTATTAAAATTATAATTTCGATAACTTATTAATAAACTAATATTACTATTTAAAAATAAGTAACTTATATTTATATATAAGTACTAGGAGTTTTATTATTATAAAAATAATAATAAATATATTAGAGTATTTAAAAAAGCTTTTTAATAAACTTTTAATACTATTTAAAGTTATAGTCCTCGAGCTATAAGAGGAAGTTAAGGTATTATATTAATATAGCCCTATCCGTTTTATTAGTATTAATAATAGTTTTTTTAATATAAAGTATATTATTAATATTTTGCGGTTACGTTATTATATTTTATAAATTATACTTAATATTAGCGAGGATTTTAGTATTATTTTTTAGTTCGTTTTTTAGTTTTTTTATTAAGGTTATTATTATAAGGTTAGTTTAGTTATTAGTATTTTAATAAGTATTTTAATTTAATTTAAAGGCTCTTATAGCCCTTAAGGAGAGGCTTTTAAGGGACTTATAATTAGACTTTTTACTTATTATAAGCGAAGTTATTATAGTTAAAACTATAGTAATTAAAGCTATAGTACTACTTATAAACTTTAATAATAAGTAATTAATAATATAATTATTTTTCTTTTATAATAAGCTTAAAAAAGTATCTTAATTTAAGTACTAAGTAAGTATTATATTATTTTATTAAAATATATTCTTATACTTATGACTTAGAAAGAATTAACTTTCTTTGATAACAAGGTACTCAGTCTCCCCTATCTTCCTGCTAAACTTCCGCGCACGGGGTTCCAGCGTTAAACAAACGATGAAGGGGGGCTTGGGGGCTTAACCCAAGTTGCCCGTGGCGGGCCTGCGGCACCGCACCGCTCGTACCAGGTGTCGTCTCGTGTCTCTCTCTCTGTCTCTCTCTGTCTCTGTCTCTTTCTTCCTCAGCCCTCCCACTCTCCTTGATCTCGTATGACGATGTGTGATGCTGAGTGTCGAAAACTCACCACTGCTTCGGATGTTTGCACCATCCCCTGCCCGCTCCGTGCTCCTCCCATGCGTCCCATCCACCAACCGCCCCGCCCCCAAACTCCGAGGTTTCCAACACGCGCACAACGAAAGCTGAACGTGCTGAGAGCTCCCAGATCCTTGTCTTTGATCTCTAGTATTACTCTATACTGTGACCCTATGATCCTATGACCCTGTCGCCCCCAGTGCCCCCCCCCATCTCCATTGATTGTCCTTTCGCGCCGGGTACTACCTAACAAGCATGAGTTCCTCGTTGCTAATATCCAAAACCAACGGCCAACTTCCTGATTCGGTGTTGCGGACAAGCCAACCAACAATCCAATACTTTCAAGTCTCATTACGCAGAAATCCTTGGTAACTCCATGCTATGAGTCCATGACGGTCAGGGGTGCACTCCATCGCAGTCTGAATTTCTTTCTCGTTACTTAATAGTCTCTATTCCTCCCCTCCTCTCATGACCCATCTCTCTTGACTTCCCTACCACAAAAGCGCCCCGTCCTATCCGCACCTAGCCTCTTTCCACCAAGCCACCTGCGTCGCTTCACTCCTCCCCATTCATCCTTTGTGTAACCAACCCGCGCCAAACTTGGCGTCCCGTTTCACCCTTCGGTGTGGCTTGTCCTTTTCTTCACTCTCGACGATTAGCATCCCGACCAAAATACCTTTCGGTCTCACACCACCACCCGCCTCGTGATTCGAAAAGTCCAACAAGCGGTCGCGTCTGCGCTAAGACTCCTCGACTCGGCCTTATTTTCCTCAATTCGCGCCAGAATTCTACTTTTGCCTTATAAAGTACGACCGCTTCCCCGACTCATACACTCGCACGATCGAGGACCCGCAGTTTTGTGTAATTCTGTCGTCTGTTCTTCCCTCACGGTCGAGTTTGTCAGAGCTTGGCGAAGAATCCGACTTTCCAATCGAAACTCATTCATTCATTTTATTATTTTCCTTCCTTTTCCTCTATCCATTGCTCAGTTTCTTGTTCCATCATCCACCAACCGCCAAGATGAGATTCTCCGCCGCCCTCTCTGTCGCAATTCTCGCCTCAGCAGCTTTTGCCGCACCAGTAGATACGGAACAACATCCCCTAGCATCCTCGTCACATGTCTCAAAGGTCCCCGCAGATGCGGCTGGCGCGGCAGCACCCTCAGCAGCTACACCAAGAACTAGCAGCAGCAGCAGCAGCAGCACATCGCCGGCGTCCAACATCATCGCTTCCGCGTGGAAACAGATCTTTGGCGACAAGGAAGGAGAGGAGGATCCGAACCTGGGAAGGGCATGCTTTTGCGCCAACGGATCGATTTGCTGCAATACTTCGGAAGGCCTCGACTGCACACAAGGCTTGTGCGGATTGTAAGAGAAGCGCAAGAAGACATCCCCAATAAGGGAGTATCGGGACAGTGACGATTCCACTCGTCTCGGGCCCCGCCCGGTCCACGGAAGGCAGGAGCGACCCGCTTTGTCCGGCTGCCACATCGGGGTGGATCCCGCATCGCGACCCATATTTTCCCCGGTGCCGACTGCTCCATGCCCGGGCGAATCCGTCTAGATGCCCCTGCTTGAGAACCAGATACGGGGAATATGAGACGCCAAATCCGGCTGGCCCTTCGACCTACAAAGAAAGGTTTAGGGCTTCGATTAAACTACGGGCAACCAATGGAGCGAACTCCCCGCCGCACAAAGCCGGGCGATACCTCGGGCCGAATCGAGTAAACCCCCGATACCCGCCATAGCTGAAGAACACAAAAGTCAACAATAATAAGCTCTTCGCTTGAGAAGTCGCAGTCGAGCCCACCGCTGTTTCAATCATCGTCAACAACTTGCGGGCGTCGGAAGAGGAGTCCATGCAGGCACCACGGCCTGCGGGTATGCCGTGGATACTGCGCCCGAGACTACACCACATATGCGGAGGAGTAGACTGCCCTTATTCATGAACTTCAAGCGCATCGCATGGAGGAGTCAAGCAACTTCGACATGGAATTGCGTGGCCGAATCGCGCGCGCGTCCGGCAGAAGACCGCCCGAAGGGTCCAAGTGTTCTCTAGATGAAGCTGGACCAACAGTACCGACTGGCACGATGCCGCGGCTATTCAATGTTCTATGTTTGCTGCAAGAGCAAATAAGAACGAGCTTGTCACACTATAACTTTAATTAATGAGTATGTGTATTCCGCACCCACACGTTGGGTATCCCGCACCCATACTAGGCTCGTTCGGGCAAGTGGTGGGCAGCACGTGATTGCACCGCCGCAGCAGCCACTTCTGGCCCGGAGCCACTATTATTCCGGAAATTTCTGGAGAATGGAAGCCGCGTCCC